>PVKE010005112.1:0-60731 GCA_004027555.1 Craseonycteris thonglongyai
CACTGAGCCATCCCGGCTTCCCCCAGCCTCTTTATTAACTACTCCCCAAACTCAAAACAATTCAAATAAATTTTGGTCATAAAAATTTTTCCAAAGTCTTAATAGCATTAGAAATTTGGGAGCTACTAGCCAGATAATGTTTTTGTAAAGTATAGTGAAACTGTAGAAAAATTTGAATTTCCATTAAGTCACAAGTCAAAACCTTCCCCCCTTTAATTCATATTGTACAATAAAATTCCATTTCAGTGAAATTCCTTTCAAGTTAAAGGATCAAAATTACTCTCTTCAATCAATATGAACTACATTGAATACAACCTATTGGTACAAATGACGGAAGAGGATATTACGATGTAAAGCATTACACACTGGAAATCAGGATACTTTTCCACACCCATTTTTGTATTAATAAAAATCCTAACAATTAACACATAAGTATATTGAACAATAGCATCTAAGAAAAGTATCCCTTCAAAAAAATTGCATTTTACTGTTTCTAACAGCAATATAAACTCATTTTAAAAATAAATGAAAACTAAAACACTACAGAAAATTAGCTCCCTTAACCCTTGAACCATTCAACTAGTCAATCACTTATTCATCTAGATTTTTTTCCTATGTAGAAACTACTTTGTTCTTTTAAAAAATGTGACCACACTGTATCTTTTTTACAATTTATATTTTCTCCCCAATTTAATGTAATCAACCTTCTGGAGGCTGTAATGCTCCTCCCACCAGGATGGTGTCAGAGAAGGCCAAGGAGAAAGCCAGGGCTTTCAACTTGCCAGCCAATAACAAGGAACCCCTCTCCTCCTAGAGGAGCTCTAGTAGAGAGTAGTCAGCATTGTCACCATAGCCAGAGGTAATGAGACCACCTTAACTGGGGTGTCCATGGAGACCACACAGGAAGCTGAAACTTACACCCCTGCCCTGCAGTAACTAGGAGCCTCCCCACCTTGGATATCAATGGAGGCCAGGTGGGGCATCTGGACTTCTATCTCCACCTGGCTCTAACAAGGAAGTATCACTGCCCTTCTCTCCCAAACCCCTCCAGAGCTGTGTTGGCAAAGTCTTATTTCAGTGTCAGAGAAGTTTAAACAGAAGGCTTAAACATGATCAAGTCTCATAACGTAATATGGAAATGTCCGGGTTTCAATGGAAAATCACTTGTCATACCAAGAACCATATCAAACTGAATGGGAAAAGGCAATTAAAAGATGTCAACATCAAGATGACCAGAGGTGTCAGAATTATCTGACAAAGATTTTAAAGCAGCCATGACAAAAATGCTTCAATGAGTTAATTATGAAGAGCTTGAGGTAAATGCAAAATGAAAAGCCCCTGCAAAGAAATAAAAATGTACACATAAGGACATTTTTTTTAAATACCATAGCTGAAATTAAAAGTTCAGAGGACAGGAGAGGCTCAACAGCCAAATGGAGGTGACAGAGGAAAGAACCAGTGCCAACTACAAGATAGAACAACAGCAATTACTCAATCTAAACAACAAAGAAAAAGTATACTGAAAATGTAATTCTTCCTATATATTTCTATCCTACAATCGTTTTTGAAGACTTCATTGTATGCTATTAACCCAACAATTTAACATCTAGAAATGTATTCTGTATAAACACTTATACAGATGCCCAAAGGTAAGTAAGAGGGAGGAACAATGAAGCATTGTTTGTTAACAGCAAAACATCAACAGCAAAACATCGCAGACTTCCCAGGGCCTATAAATAAAGGACCTAAGTCACGGACCACCTCCAGAGAGTGGAAGTCTGAGTTAACCATTTGGCATTTGCTGGCATTGGAGTGGCAGGGAGAGGGTCACAGTTTTTTTTCTATGGTATCTGAAGTAAAGCAGTTATTGTCTAGAAGTGTTGTCTTGCTTAAACTGCCCCTGTCCTGGTTTTTTGGCTAAAGAGAGCAGACTTTTGTTGGAGCTTTTTTTTTTGTCTGTGCTTGTTGGTGTTTCCAGATTGTTGGCTCTAGAGCATCTGCAAGGTATATGGCAAAAAAAACCAAACAACTCCTCAGGAAAAACAAAACAAAACAGAAAATTCACCACACCTTCCCAAAAGCAAAAATCTATAAGAATTAAATTTAAAAAGCAAAATAAAAATAATATATAAAATATGGTATATACATACAATGGAATATTATTTGACAATAAGAAGCAATGAAGGGAAGGTGGGATGGCTCAGTGGGTTAAGCACTTGCCTTGCAGCCCCAGGGACCAAGAATCAAATCTCGGCCCCAGCCCGTGCAGTCCCATATGCTGATCTGAGGTGTGCTTCCCTTGCGGAAGGCCCCCAGTTCAGTTCTCACCCCCCCACCCCAGTTTGGCCCCTGGCTCAAGGGGGCATGCCTCCCATGCAGGAGGCCCACACCCAACTGTGTGGAACAAAACCATGTTGAAACTGATGACGTACAACCATGAAGACTGTTCTGGGCCCTCTCCCTTCTCTCTGTCTGTCTGTCTGTCAAAAGCAATAAAATAAATCTTTTTTAAAAAATCAGGGGAAGCTGGGATGGCTCAGTGGATAAAGCGCTCACTTTGCAGTGCCGGGGACCGAGGATCGAATCCTGGCCCCGACCCATGCGGACCCATATGCTGAACTGGGGAGTTCCCCCAGTTCAGTTCTCTCTCTGTCTCTGTATCTATCTCTGTATCTCTCTCTCTCTCTCTCTCTCTCTCTCTCTCTCTCTCTCTCTCTCTCTCATAAATAAATAAATAAATAAATAAATAAAATAAAATAAAAAATCAGAAAACCCAAATAATCAAAGCAAAAACTTGAATAATTCCACTGACACAGAAATAACCACCAATTTCCAGAGAGGATTAATTAGCATTTGTTTAAGTTTTGTTCTTATAAAAGGGGTGGTTCTGTTTAACTTTCTATCTGGATTCCTCTCACACACTCAATTATTCCTCGCTCCATTCCCTCCTGACCTCTGTTGTAATTCTTGAATTGCCTAACACCAGTATTTAATCAGAAACTGCTAGATTACCTCCTACATTGCAGAATAGGGGTCAGTGGTAGATGCCATAAATATTTTAATGTTTTACTAATTCAAGGTTAAGGAACTGCTCGCTTAGAAAACCTAGTTTAATCAGTTTATAGAAAGTCAGATCTTAAAACACCAAAGAAGAGCTTCATTCCTCTCTATTTCTTTCTGTTTATGGGACTGGGGGTGTGGTGTGATGACGACTAAGGGAAAGAGAAGCTTCCCTTAAAGATTAAGAATAGGCTCCTGACCATTAAATCATTTCCCCTGACACATTTTCTAGGGAATGTATAGAACAATGTGTTGCCAAAAGAATGAATTCAAAAACTTTAAAATCTCATTTACTTTTAGTGTGGATTCTATCTAAATTAGCTGTCTGAATACACAAAATGACTTGGTTTGACTTAGATTAACTTAAAAGTCACAAGCCAACATAATAAATGCCCAGTCACCTCTTCTATTATCTATTTCTTCAGTTTTTGCTACACACATGCTGGAACCAAGGTCCAAAGAGTCTAAAGGTTTAATACGCTATTATCCTTCTACAAGGTCTGCAGAGTATACAGAAGGTTACCAGGTTTAGAATCAGACATACCTGAATTTAAATCGTGAATTCACTACATATTGGCTGGTAATATTCAGCAAGTTTTGTTTTTGTTTTGTTTTTTAAGATTTATTTTCTTGTTTTTGACAGAGACAGAGACAGAGGGCGGGCCCAGAGCAGCCTCCACAGTTGTATGTCATCAGTTTTCAACACGGTTTCATTTCACACAGGTGGGCCGAGCAGGGCAGGAACTGGGCTGGGGGCCTCCCGCAAAGGAGGCATGCCCCCTCAAGCCAGGGGCCAATCCAGGGGGCAAGAAGTGAACTGGGGGCCTCCTGCATGGGCAACACAGCCCAGTTCAGCATATGAGTCCGCACAGGCCAGGGCCGGGATTTGATTCTCGGTCCCCGGGGCTGCAAAGTGAGAGCTTTACCCGCTGAGTCATCCTGGCTTCCCTACCACAAGTTACTTAACATCTAGGAAACTTGACTTTCTACCCCTTGTATTATGGAGATCAAATCAGTTAGGGTACACATATCCTGGCACATAGTACAAGTTTAGTAAATGTTACCTAGCTTTAAAGATACTTCATGCACATTAAGTTCTTCCAAATTACATATACTATGCTCTAAGAAATATATTCTATATAAAGCAAGGATGTTCTTTATTCAAGATGTCAAAAATCTCTGGCCATGTAACTAATATACCATTGTTCCCTGGCCATAACCACATCATAGCACTAATTCCATAAAGTCAAAGAATATATAATGGAAGAACTACTATATCCTAACCTTTGCCTAGGTAAATAAAATGTAGGCAATGGCAGGACATTGGAAAGACCTCAATTGCTACCATTCTCTTGTTCAGTATCACAAATTCATGAAGTCTACTCTCCAGATAAGAGCCTGTGCAATTTAGAGAGGAACTGACTAGTTTGAAATTTCATGATGATACCAAAATACCAGTTAGATGAAAACTCCAGGCTGGACTGTTAGAGCTCACATGAAACATTTACTGTACTGAAGATGAACTCTCCCCCAAACAAGCTCTTCACATGTATTAATAGTTGATTCTTATATCCTCAGAACACCACAGTGCTCTAAAACCAGGGGAGGATGAGGGATCATTCATGTACACCCTTTCAAACTTTCTGATATTTGTATTATGCACATGAATCTTTCATTTAAATAAAAAGCAAGCAATCAAAAACCTGCCCACCATAAACATATGAAAATGAAACACAAGTTATAAAACTAATGTAAAAAACTCTGAAGATGAAAGACATGTATACAGAAACAGGATTCTCAAAGCTCAGGATATATAAAAATACACAAGGGAAGTCAGAGTAAAACACAGATTACCAGATCTCACCTCCAGATACTCTATCTGATTCAGTATGTCTATGGTGGAGTCCAGGAATCTGCAATTTTTAACAAGCACTTCAAGCAATTCTAACTGATCCATTTGGTGGGCAGATCATACTTTGGTAAACACTAACAGAGGAAAATATGCCAAAAAATAAAAATACTAGAAAGAAGTTTTACTCCATGGTTAAATTTTGAATTCCTCATGATGCCTTTTGGACTCTGCTCTTTGCAGGCCAGCAATCTAGTCACAATTTGTTAGGGTCAGATTTGGTAAATAACTGCCTCCCTCCCCCACTTTAAAGGAATGCCACACTACCTGGTCTCAAACATAGGCATATCTAGATTTAAACCAAGCCAGGCTAAAGCCCCTTAAAATCTGGACACACAAGACTAATGCTTTGTGGTACATAAAAATAAATCCCAACTAGACTACACATAGCTTCCATGAAACACCCACTTTACAAATGAGGTCTTCCAGTTATATAATTTGAAGATTCTAGACCTCTAAGCCAATCTGTTATTAAGTTTAGATTAATGGCTATCTATCTAGTGAGCAGCTAGTCAAAAATCCCAAATTACATTTCAAGTTCAATAACTGAATACTATTTTTATCTCTGGTATTTTACAATGAGCGAATATAGAACACAACACCAGAAACAGATAATCTTCACTTTACATGCTTCTGTCCCCAGACTACGTATACAAACTTTGCCCAAAAACAAACACTGAAAGATATTTACTGAATTAATGAATTATTTCCTATATAACAAGATTTAGATGTAAAGCCTGGAACAAAGATGTGACAAAAAATGATTCAGATGAGTGGCAGAACACACAAATGCATAAAGTGCTCCAGATAGGAAGGACTATCTCTGCTGAGGGAACACGGTCAGTGACGGATTCAGAAGACATTGGAATCCAGTTTAGGAGGGCATTTGATTACATGAACTAAAACCACTGAAATTATGTTAGCTTTTAAAAGTCCTTATTTGAGAACAAGATGTGCTTTGGCCATAAATGGGGGATTTATTCCTTCTGATTTACAACATCTATATCCAACCAATCCCAAGAACCCCATTACCACTTACTTGGCCACACTGAGATCTGACTTAATGGTTAAAAATGGAATAAACCAGGAAAATAGTACGTAAGTTAAAACATATGCGTATGTGTCTTACAAAGGATAGCAAGTCTAGTCTCACAGTAAAAATGTGTGAAAAAGAGTGAACTTAACCTACTAAAAAAAAAAAAAGAATTGGTAATAGGAAAATGACAATGGGTCAAGAAACGGAAGAAACAAACGTATTTACAACCTCCCTCAAAAAGAGGCATAAGCAACTATGTTTTATACACAAAGCAGGATTCTTTTACTTATGTTTTTGTATTCCTTGTAAATAGTTTGATTTTTTATTTTGATTTATTTTTTTGAGGGACAAAGGAAAGCAGACCATAGAACTAAACAGTTTGGTAACTGTTTAAGTGAACCAAAGTTTAAAAAAGAAAAAAACAGAAAAACCCAGATCCCAAAGTACTGGCTGATCTCATTAGCTCTGCTCAAGAAACTTTATAGATGTGACTTCAGTCCTGGATTACACGTCTATATTTAGTTTATACCTAATATGGATAAAGTCTCGAACAGCCATTTCCTCTCTCCACAAAAAGAAACTTCCTTGCTTTTTTTCTATCAACAATGCAAAGATTAGTGTAGGCTCCTCTAAAGGGAGAGGTTAAAAAAAAAACCAAAAAAAAAAACCCACACACACAGAAAAATATTTTAGCATGTTATTTTTGTTAAACTTGGACTGCTTTGACACTTCTAAATTGGAATATAATTCTAAAATCAAATATATATGTTCATGTCAAGTTCCTTGACGTTTATAAATAACCCCTTTTAAATACTTTAGAAAACACTAATTAACCAGGCCCCAAAAAACGCAGAGGTGAGGTAATGGAAATTTTAGTTTCCTTTCAAATTTAACCAGGAGAACTTCTGAAAGCAACTGAATTCATTTAACAAATCATCTAGGCTCACTGGTTGTTAGTATGATTTAGAAATATCCGTAAGTCTCATAATTTATTTTTTACTTTTTAAGGTGACTGAGCAAACAGTGAGAACTAAACTGACAGGTAAAACTTCAAGTTTCAAACAGAGAAAAAGAATATAAGGAAATAAAAAACTCTTAGTGTTAAGAGTTAGGTTATGGATCACAAAGATCTTGGTACAAATCCCAGTATGCTACTTACTATCCCTACAACCACACACAAGCGATGACTTAAACTTCATGTGTAAAATACAGGGTCCAGCAGAAGTAACGACCCTTACGATTATTACATTATAAGCATGTAATTCTGTAACATAACAATATCACATTCAAGCATACTACACTTTTAAAAGGGCATTACTTCTGCTGGACTCTGTAGTACTGATAGCACCTATTTCAGAGTTTATATGAGGACTAACTTAGCTACCATATAAAAGGCTTGAACACTGTGCCTGGACCACCGTGAGCACTCAATACTATTATGACTATTATTCTGACATAAACAGAAAAACAAAACCTACTGATCATTTTTTGTAGATTTATTTTGGGGATGCTGGATGGCTCAGTGGGTTGAACACTTGACTTGCAGCCCCAGGGTCCAAGGATCATATCCAGGCCCCGGCTCATGTGGACCCATATGCTGAACTGTGGGAGGACCCCAGTTCAGCTCATGCCCTGGGCATGCTTCCCATTCGGGAGGCTCCCAGCATGGTTCCTGCCCCATGTAGCCTCACACCCACCTGTGGAGTGAAACTATGTTGAAAACTGATGATGTACAACTATGGAGACTGTTCTCGGACCTCCCCCTTCTCTCTTTCTCTGTCTCTCTGTCAAAAACAATAAAAATATATCTTTAAATAAAAATAAGATTTTATTGTTTGAGAGGAGACAAGGGGGGAGGACCCAGAGCAGTCATTATAGTTATAAATTGTACATCATTAGTTGTGACATAGTTTCATTCCACACAGGTGGATGTGGGCCGCACAGGGAGGGAACTGTACTGGGGGCCTCCCACATTGGAGGTGAAAACCTTTGGCAGTTACCAGTTGCACCGCAATTCAGCATGTGGGCCTCCACAGGCCAGGACCAGGATTTGATCCCCAGACTTCACATGATCCCCAGACTTCACAGTTGCAAGGCAAGTGCTCAATCTGCTGAGCTATCCCAGCATCCCCAACCTACTGTTCATTTTTATGTATCAGTGTACTTTCTATCTTACATAAGAATAAGTTAGGGGAAGCCGGGATGGTTCAGTGGGTTGAGCGCTCACTTTGCAGCGCCAGGGCCCAGGGATCGAATCCCAGCCCCGATCTGTGCAGAACCATATGCTGAACTGGGAGCTCCCCCAGTTCAGTTCTCTCTCTGTCTCTGTCTCTGTATCTCTCTCTCTCTCTCTGTCCAAAATAAATAAAAAAATAAAAATATATTTAAAAAAAAGAATAAATTAAGTAGATTCAGGAAGCTTATAATATTATTATAAAATGAAGGCTATTAGAGTCACTTTATAATCCTAATATCTATCAATTACAGCCATGCTAAAGTTCTCATTTTATCATCCTCCCATTGTGGAATAAGGTAAAAAAAAATTTTTTTTACTAACCAACAATCTTAGGGTCTAGAAATAAATTACAAATTAGGAAACTTCACTCTTTCTGCCCTTACCCCTTAAAAATTAGTAAGCATAAAACCTGTATAATCTATACTAGTTCCAATTTCTTTTGTTACAAATTAAATAGAAAGAACCTAATATATCCTGCATTTCCCCTAAAGAGAGTATTAGATAAATGCCAGTTAATATATGACCAGTTCAACTTTATAGGGAAGAACATAAAAATCAAAGAACAGTGATGCAGTAGCAGAGGAAGGTAAGTGAAATACATATATGCCAAAATCCATAATTCAAAAGAACTGTGGAAGTACTAGATCATACATGCTATAACTTATTCTTTACTTCTTTTGTGCTCTCACAAAAGAGGAGGAGGAGGAGAGAAAATGAAAACATTCTTAGTACTAATAATGGACTCTAGGCTTTAGCTACAAGTACAAAAAGATGCTGAGGCAGATGGTCTAAGATGGCACAGTCCAATAATCTGACTGACCTTTAATTACCTAGTGTCAGCTGGATCATGGTTCACTGAATTCAGAAATAAATTCAAATCTAATCTTGGGCTTCTTTAAACCTGCTCTTCTGATAAAGAATGGAAAAGTTCCCCACCTATCTGTAGTGACAGCCTGGCAGATGCCTCTCAATCTCCAGTAACATCCTGGAGACCTAAACCACATATAGTGAATAAACTAACCACGGGCCAATACAGTCTTCACTCAGCATTGCAAAAGGCCCATAGAATAATAGGAAAATACTATGTGTCAAAAACTAAGTGCTTTTCTTATATTAACTCTTTTAATCTTTACAAAAGCCCAAGAGGTAGGTACTATTACTCCAGTGGAGGCACTAAGGTAGCTAGTGAAAGGTAGAGCTAGGAATGAAACAGTCTACATGGCTCCAGAGACCATGCTCTTCTTAACCACTACACTATAACAACATAATACTAAGATCTACTCTTCCAAATGACAGCTCAGTTGCCTACTTGAAATTTTAATTCTAACTTCAACTCTGAAATAGACTATCTACTGTCTTACATAGGGAATACAAATGATACTTCATGTCAAGAATCATCCTCTGCTTCTGACTCTGGAACCTCAGATCTCAAATATTACAAAGAACAGAAAGAACCTTTGCAAGCAATATCTAGGCATCACCATAATCTATTATAAGGGTCCTTGCTGAAGCATCAGGACAATGACTGCAACTCTTCATCCCAGGGGCTGCCAAGACATATACTTAAGGAACAGAACAGTCATGGACTCTCCTCTCAATTTCTTTTTTTTATTTTGAAAGGGAGAAGAAAAAAAAAAAAAAATCAACCTGTTCATTTCAATCTCAAATAAGAGTAATTTTGAGGCATTAAATGAAAACAGCAAATATGAACTGAACCAGTGATTTACATCACACTCTCAAGCCTATTTCTCTGTGAATTTAAAAAGCATTTGCTTTTCCCTACCATATGATATTTCTTCTTTTCCCACCAGCTTCTCTGGAATTAACCCTCTGCAAGAAAAAAAAAAAAAGAAAACGAAAAAAACAACTCCTTCAGCATTTTATTAAAGAACAATCAAATGAGTTAATACAAGTAATGCAGTTAACACAGTACCTGGCACATAGCAAGTACCCCATAAATGTTTATATTATTTCAATTAAGTATAAAATACTCTTCTATATTTTCTATTTCCTGCATTTTGGAAATGTAACAAAAAAATAAGTCAGCAGGAATAAACGTCAATTCTAAATATACACAAACCAGACCTTCCTAGTAGTGAAAAAGAGTCCCAATCAGTGAATTATGATGACTCATGGGAAATATTTTCCCCTCTAACATGATGGTGTATAGTGTTCCTTCCAATATTATAGACCTTACATCTCATACTTAAAGATTTATTTTTATTGTTTTTTGACAGAGAGAGGCAGAGAGAAGGGGGAGGGCCCATCGTAGTCTCCATAGTTCACAGTTTTCCATGCAGTTTCAATCCACAGGTGGGCGTGGGGCTGCGCAGGGCAGGAACTGGGCCGGGAGCCTCCCACATAGGCCCCGGCAAGAACTGAACTGGGGGTACATCCCAGTTCAGCATATGGGTCCACCTGGGTCAGGGTAGGGATTCGAGCTTCGGGCTCCAGGGATGCAAAGCAAGTGCTTAACCCGCTGACCCATCCCAGCTTCCCCACATCTCATACTTAAAATACAAAATGCCTTCCCTTCTTCACATGTATCCCCTTCCAGCTACCAAACTGTCTTCCTGTTAGAACTGACTTCACACACTAACTCTACTCTTACTTCCTATTCTTTCTTCCACCCACTCTATTATGGCTTCCCCAACACCACTCCACCAAAGTTATTACTAGTAAAGTTACCATTGACTTCCAGGCTGATAAATCAAATAGATACTCATCTTACTTGACAGAAATGGTTGCTCTTTCCTTCTTAAAATCCTCTCCTAGTTTCTTTGGTACCTCATTCTGTTTTCCTCTTTCCACTACTGTTCTATTACAATTCTTCCCAGTTCTCCTTTTCCAGCTTCTCCTCCATTACCCAACCTCTAAGTGCTGGAAGTTCCTCAGAATTTGGTCCTGGGCATTTTCCCTATTCTTCACTCATACACAGAATGATCTCACACTTTAAATACCACATAAATATCATCTACTGGTATATATATCAAGTCCCAAGTTTCTCTATCCTACCTAGACTTCTTTCTGAGTATCAGATCTGTATATCCAACGTTCTAGTAGACTTCACATCTCAGTCATCAAAAACTGAACATTGTTTGCTCCCCCTCAATATCAATAAAAGGCACCTTTATAAACCAATGATTCTAATTAGAATTTCAAGTCATTTCTCACACCTCTCTTACACAACCCTTCTTCAATATCTTCCTAGTGACTCCCTCTTCAAAATTTATCTCAAATTCATTCTCTTCTCTCCATCATCACTCTAATCCAAACCACCATCATCTTTCTTGACTGATATGGCCTCCAATTAGTTTTCATTGCTTCCACTCTTGCCTCTCTTCATTTTCCAGAGTGGCCAGACTACTCATCTTAAAATGCAATATGAACCATGAGACTCACTTGCTTAAACCTTGTTGAGAATTACTCTTCTTTACTAAGGATAAAATTCATAAGATATACAAGGATCTCCTTAACGTAGCCTGTGTTTTCCTCACCCTACATCTCACTTTTGTTCTCTCTATTTCAAGCACACTCTCAATTTGCTAAGTTTATGTTCACGCTTTTATAATATGCTGATTTCTCCAGCCTGGAATGCTCTACCCCCTCATTCTCCTAATTACTATTCATCCTACATGCCATTTCTCAGTGAAGCCCCCACTGAGCTTCCATCTAAATTGAGTTTCCTGTCATTCTTTCTCAAGTTGTCCTGTTCTTGTCAATGTAATTATATAGTTTTTGTGTGTTTAACATAAGCCTCTCCGACTAAACAATACGTTCCATGAGGTCTTAATATATTCAAATTTAACATGGCAAAAACTAAACTTCTGATCTCCTCCCCATCAGAACTAGTTCTTCCCAACCTTCTCATCTGTTAATGGCAATTCCATCATTCTATTTGTTTAGAACAAAAATCTTGTAATCATTTTTGATTCCTTTCTCTCACATTCTACACCCAATCTATCAGGAAATCCTGTTATCTCCATCTTGGAAATATATCCAAGTCAGACTTCATGCTTTAGTACAAGTCACCATCATCTCTTTCCTGAATTACTAAATAATTCCTAATTAGTCTCCTTGCTTCTGCCTGACTTCCTATACACTATGCTCTGCAAGGCTACCAGAATGCCATGTTAAACAGAAAATAGCACCCCTTTATCATTCTCTATAATCCTTACGCTACTTGATTTTTCTTCATAGCACTTACACTAGTAGACATACATTTACTGTTTGCCTCCCCCAACTAAATATGGACACCATAATGTTCACTGATGTATCCAAGCCACTAAACCAGTACCTCAATATCTGTTAAATGACTACATAAAAGAATATTATTTTGGCAGGCAGAAATTGGAGGTAGGGGGAGAGGTTGAAGAAACCAAACATATTTCAAATAAAGGAAACACCAGCAAAAATCTTCTATGAATTCAGAGAAGTACAGGGTATATTCAGGACCAATCTAGCTAGAATATGAGGTAAATCTGCAGCTGCAGTGGGGGATAAGAGTGGAAATACAAATTGGGATCATAATCCTAAAGACTCTGAATGCCAGGTCAAAGAGTTTATATCCAAATCAATAAACAATTAAGGAAAGCAGGATACATTTAAGATTTGAGGCAAGAAGTATCAATTTTACTTTATTGATTAAAATGACAGAATATAGCACAACTTATTATTGAGGGAAAAGATAAAAGTTTCTTTAAACAACTGATAATGCACTATACTTAGTAGATGCAGTATCGTACAAACTACCATTCATCTGTTAGCATTCAATGTAAACATTTCACTCATTTCTAAGTCAATTATCTCGTGTAAGTTTGCAATAAATCACTTCTTAAGGTCTTAATTCAACTGGATTTTAAAAAGCATATGAGACAAAAAGTCATTGTATTCTACGGAAAAAAGCCATCATACACCATGGCTCATTTACTCACCTTCTGCCCATTAGGCCATTGTGAGCTCCTTGAAGACAAAGAAACTGTTCTTATTCTTTTCTCTGTCCAGCACTCAGTGCACCAAAAGTAGTCAATTAATGTTTGCTTCTATTACGACACCTATACTGGCCTCCACTGTTTGAAGCAAAGATTGTATGTTATATCCTCCAACTATAAAATGGGCATACCTTACCTACCACACAGATATTCAAGGGCAAAATTAACACTAAAAAATAATTTGATGATTTTTGGAATAGATTTCCCCTCAAGAGCACAAAAAGGACATACCTTCAGACCATTTAATTAATATCTATACTATGAGCAATTCTAAGTGTTGGCAAATTTAACAACATAAAAGCTTGCTTTCTTCTAGCAAAGATATCAGACAGGGTAAATGCTCTTTTAGTGTCATTGAGAAAGATAAATCCATATACAATATAAATTTCTTTGATAAAAACTACTATATACATTTTCTTTAAACAAATTCATTTAATATATGATGTTACATTTTACATTGGGCTTCACTTTCCATTCATCGAAGAATTCTGCTGTCATGAAGAATATTAAGGTATTACACATAAACTCTCATCAATTTTTCATGCAAGTTTATAAAAGAAACTGGGACATGTAACAAAATAGTAACAGCAGCCATTTCTAAAAGGAAGGGCTATTTATATGTGATTTTTATTTTATTTGTTTATTTGTGCTTTTCTGTTTTCTAAGTTGCCTACAGTAAACATGTGCAGCTTTTATCATTGAAAAGAACATTTTTTAAAAAGCATAATGCATACAAATGAATATACTAGGAAGGACAAAGGAAATGAAATTACTTTTCAAAAAAGTTGGTAAGTCATTTTTTTAGAAAGCAAAGTCATTTTTTTTTAAAGCATATTTTATCAAGGGTCCTGCTGACAATTACAAAATTTAAATAAAATCTGTATTATTGATGGCTAGCAACCGTTTTGACATGATTTATTGAAGAATAAACAAGCCCTAAACATTTTTCAAACCACAATATTAGATTCATGTGCTAACTAAAACATGCTATAACTGGGAACATAACGTAATATAAAACTTCACATTCATCTTAAATGTATATCTTTGAAAATTTTTAAATTCAGCCTTGGGCATATGTATATTCAAGGTCAAAATTTCATTTCTTAATGATAACCACCTTCTTTTTCTCTTGATTAATCTATGTAGTCCAGTCTCACAGCTATCATGCTTCCATTTTCCTAAGTAGCACCACCGACTAATCTGGTTGTCTTTACTTTTAATGAACTTCACCCTGGTTTTCCCATCCAAAATAAAGTGGTTGTTAAAGGAGGAAAACATGCATAGAATTTACATATCCTTAGAAGTTCTTAATTACCTCAGCTTTCTTCTAATTGTTTGATATCCTCTCTGTTAGTTCAGCTTCTCTTTTTTATTCCCTATACATACCAGTATATAGCTATGCTGCATGATAGTAAATTTCAATACTTAAATTATTAGACTGATACTTTACAACTCTATTATAATGAAAACTAAATCCTTTTCATAATAATTATTTCACATGTAAAGCTGAAATTATTTTATTACAAAAAAATAAAAATAAAAGGAAACCTGTTATACTCCTTGATTATCATCACACTGTACTCAGCTTCAAGTAAAAAATATATATGTATGATAAACCTGACCCTGATTTTAATATTGTTACATCCTCAAAATATTAACATTGGGGAAGCCGGGATGGCTCAGTGGGTTAAGCGCTCACTTTGCAGCGCCAGGAACCGAGTATTGAATCCCAGCCCCGGCCCATGCGGAACCATATGCTGAACTGGGAGCTCCCCCAGTTCGGTTCTCTCTCTCTCTGTGTCTCTGTATCTCTCTCTCTCTCTGTCAAAAATAAATAATAAATTAAAAAAAAAAAAAAAGAACAGACTAAATCACAAGAACAAGGGGCTGTTTATTAAAAAAAAAAAAATTAGCATTAAAATTTAAGATGCTCCTAAGTCCATCTTTGGCATAACTGTCAAATATAGTCTCATTTAATCTACTACATTACATTATTTTCATAAATTTAGACTAATAGTCTCCTGGTTTTATATTTTAAATAAATGAAAATAACAGAAACCAAATAAGGCTAATTTATATTCCTGGTACCAATACTTGATATTGAACTCTGAGGAGTAAAAACCAAGTCTCAAACAAAGACAAGAGAATTAAAAGTTTCGAGAAAATTCACCAACCGATGCCCTGAATTAAATTTAGATTTCTGTTAAATAATACTTGGATGGTTTGTAATCATGACCTAAATGTTGTTCAGAAACTCCCCCTCCATTCTCTACAACAGCCTCTAAAATGCACAAACCCTTCCTAACTTACTCCCTTACTTGATCAAAATCTTAATTCATGTCTTAATCACACTTCCCATCCTGCCTAACACATTTCCCTTTTATGAACTCAGTAATTTCCTATTCAGGAGACACACCAGAACACTAAAGAAACAGGAAGTGGGAAAGTCCTGCTCATCATCCCTTAACTGGCTTCTAGACATTTCTATAAACATCCTTCCAAACCAAATGTGACTTTTAGTGACAGCCAGGTCCTACACATTGCCTATTTTCTATTGTTATTTATACTGTGTTAGGCTTCTCCCGTGTTCAGTCCTCTTGGCTCAGAAGTCTGTTCCTTCTCCATTATGCGTCTGTTTCTCTCAGATTTTTACATTTAACCAAAATTACCACTTTGGCCTTTGCCAAGGGTGGCCAAGAGTGGCACTGTTAGATGTTCAGGAACAGCTCAAATAGCAAGAATAGAGTTCCTGTTAACACTTTCACATTCATTTCTATCTCCTGAATTTTTCCCCTGTGGAAACCTCAAACAAATGGCACACCAATTATATTCAGTATATAGATATTAAGTTAGTTTTTGTTTTACTATTGGAACAAAGTTCTCAGTATCATTTCATATAGAAAATGTATTTCATTTGTCTGTGTTTTTAAAAAGAGGAGGTTGAAGCATGCCCTTGAAACAAAACAAAGAATTCCCACTTTATACTGGCTAAACAGCTAAGAGTTTGCCCATATGTACGATACATTTGCACCCTCCCAAATACCACTGGCAAGTTGTTAAATGGGCAGCATTCCAAAAATAGGGAAGTGTAAGGAGAACAAACAAGGCTAGTAATGTATGTATTAGCAAAAACCTAAGTTAGGTTTTAAAAGTCTCATCCTCAACTTTTAAATAACTTATTTTCCTGGCACTATGAATTTGAATTATTCCTGGTTCCTTCTTCATTCAAAATAATCTACCTATAATTTCCTGCATAAGGAGTCTACAAATGATATCACAACTAACATTCCCTTTCTTGGCTATTCCAATACACCTATTTCAGCCACTTTTCAAAGTCAAGTTCAAGCTTTTCTTTCATCTTTCCCCATATTTCAAAACCCAACCTAATGTGAACCACACTTCACTCCTTAAGCATGTACCATCATGTATTGTTGTTTTCTTTTCCATAAAATTAATAAACCTAAAGATAGGAAATGTTTACTACCTTATATTGTCCATAGTACTTAACTCAGTATTAGGCATTTAGTTCAAGCAGTAAGTGCTTTAAGTCACAGATAATCAGACGAAAGTGACTTTAATGATCATTTAGCCTAGCCCAAACTTTTCTGTTATACCTTGCTTATAGGAATTATGCTTGACAATCAGAATGCCACCATTTATTTTTTTAGAACAATGGTTCTTAGCCCTTGGGGTAGAAATCTGCAGGAAAAAAGACTCACATAGAATATGTAATATGAAGGATTCACAGAATCCCCTGAATCCTATTGATGAAGCCCACATTTAAGAATATACTATCATCAACAACAAAAACAGGTGTTCACTGTGTGCCATACACTATTTCTAATGATTTACATTGGATGATGTATGGCTAGATCACATTTCCCAGTATTCCTTGCAGTTAGAGGAAATCATAGGATTAAGTTCTCCCTAGTAGAATATGACAGGAAGTGATAGACAGAACTGAGCTGCACCCTTTAGAGAGAAGTATCTCCTATATACCTGTACTCTACCTCCCACTGGCTCCAACCAGAGGACAATGCTCTGGGGGCTGGTGGAAAAATAAGCTGGAAAGAGCCATAATCCTTTTATGACTCTAAGGAGGAAAGCCACCCCAACATCTAGGATATCCTAACTGGACTGTTAGGTGAGAAAAAAAATAAACTTCCATCTTATTTGAACCATTGTTTGGGGTAGATTATTTATTATAGCAGCTTAGATCACCCTAATACATACACAAAGATTACCAGTTAATCCCCTCAACAACCCAATAAAAACTGTTGTTATTATTATTATCCTTATGTTAGAGGTCAGGAAATAAGGTGCTAAGAACTTACGAAACTTGCTTGACACACACTGGAAACCAGATCCAAGACAAGCAGTCTGGCTCCAGGATCCAAGCACATTAGAAACCCTGCAAAATATCTCAAAAGAAACAGCTATTCTTACGTGTTAAGCTACCCTGCACAAGGTTTTATTTTTTCTACAACCACCATCCCAATCCTAGCAGCTTAGTGACTATTACCAAGAGTGACATTCCCAATTCAAAATGTTACACCAACAAGTTTAAATTACAGCCAATAAAAACTGCAAAGAGACACTTCCTAAAAGAAGATCAGAAATACCATCACATCATACCATGGCTACTAATGGGGGGTAGGTAGTGTCCACAGGAGTTGGATCTACGCAAGCAAAATAAAAGTTAAAAAATCCAGTCTCTTCTCAACTTCTCTCACTTTGTGGTTCAATAGTTAATATTTACTTTTGCCCAATACAGAAATCTTGGTTTCCAAATTCTAAACGTAACCAAGCAGAAATATTGATGGAAATTATAAAAGATACATTCAAAGACTAGAAGTAATAAATAATGGAGGAAAGAAAGGTGAGTTAAAAAACAACATGGATCTTTGGAGGCTAGGCAAAGATGAATGAAGAACCAAGGTTTGAGATTCAGACCTTCGGGATCTAAGTACAGTAGTTTCCAATTCCAAAATATGGCAGAATATTGACAGCAAAATGCTCCAAGAGAAGGAAACAATCTCATTTCAAACTATTCAGTACTCTCATATTTTCTAGGAACTCAGAATATGGACCTTACCCTCAAGGAACTCACCATCTATTGGGGGATCTGCATATAAATATGTACATACAAAATGACATACTATTAGCATTTATTTGTTTACCATATACTCAACACTGTTCTAAACCCAGGCAGCAGTCAGATAAGGCTTTAGGCCCTTGCTAATGGGTCTGAACTTCAACCTATTAGTTGGTGGTTCTCAACTGGGGTTGGTGTGATCAAAATCTATACACCTACCAGGTCTCTCAGGGTTGAAGAAGTGTTGAGGATGAATGCTTTTGTAAGCTTCTTTTACTATTGAGAGGGTATCCCATCCTCTCAGCAATGGCATAAACAAACATACAAAAATAGACAACTGCTGTTAAACAGGTGATGAGGAGTCCCTGGACTCACGACCAAGTAATTCCAAAAACTATACTCACAAGGAAAGGTAGCTTTGAGTCCAGTCACACTAGTTGAGAAGATCCTAGCCGATTTCTCTTAAAGATACCTAAAAAGGTAGGCTCATTATCTTTTTACACTCATGTACTCTAAGTGTACTAGTGCTCTAATAGTTTTCTGCTACAGATAACTTTTGACAGAATATGTAACTACCGGTATTTAACACACCACACTGGACAAGCCTGGCCTCTCTCCCCTCACTGCTCTCACAATAACTTTATTTATTAATACAAGGGTATTTCCCCCCATTTGCATTTCCCACACATAGTCTTTAAGAAGAAATGAAAAATACTCTTTACCACAATTTACCTAGTCCTTTTTTCCCCCCGCTTTGAAACAGTTATACTGGTTTATATCAATACAAAGTTTTGCCTATGCTGAATCACAGGACAGCAGAAAACATTTCACCTCTAACTTCACAAATTAGAAAAATAAGTCAGACGGAAAACAACTTGCCCAGCATAACCTAGCCATGAGTGAAGAACTGTGACTTGAACACTGGTTCTCTGCCACCAAGGCCAGTGAGGAAAAACTTACCAGATGCTTTTAGCTAGTTCACAAACATTTATCATTATACTATATATCTAATCCATAGTTCCACAGCTATTATTGCTTAAGGCTATGTTTTTTTAAGAAGCGAGTTATATTTAGCAAATAAAAATATCGATCTAACACAAAGATGTGAAACTGGCATATGCAAGTGACTCAAATTTGGGAAACAATGCACCACACCCCTCTCCTAATTTAAGAGTTAAATCAATAGTAAGCAGGACAGTAAGCAGTGATCTCTTCCTCTCTAATTAATATACTTTTTTTTTCTTCTCTTATTGTATTAGCTAGGACCTCCAGTACAATACTGAAAAGAAACCATTTCTGATAGTATCCCTATCAGATTCTAAATTTAATGCTACTTCTAAAGTTTCACCATTAAGTATTAAGTCTTCTTAGATTTTTAGTAGATATGCTATTTTTGAGTTTATGGGAAGTCCTTCCTATACCTAGCTTAGTAAAATATTTTGAATACTAATTTCTGACCCACCCTTTGCCCTTCTCCTGTGGCCTAACATTCCTCTTCCTTTCTTTTATTTCAGCTTCTTTCCTACATACTCTGTACCTCAGAGTACTATATCTGCCACCCAAAGTAACTGAGATTCTTTGAAGATATTCTGGGGGTTCTATACCTGTCTCTTATTTCAGTTCCTAGACCAAAATGTTTCTGAAACTGATAACTGAAAGAAAATCCTAAAACAGGCAGTTTCAATCACTTGAAGATCAGTTCTCTCCATGTCTCAAACACACCCTTCAACGTCTTCCCTTCTTTAAAATAAAAACTCAAGGAACACAGAACAAAATTGTTCTGGATTTCTGTTAACTTTCCAATTCAGAGCCTAGTTTTGAATGAGCCTGCTGAAGTGACCAAGAGAATCTCGAGGATTTTAAAGAAGTTTTGAGGGTGGCAGCTGGACCCAGATGTTCCTAACTTCTATTACCTTATACCTCTCTCTCCTTTGCTAAAATAAAAAATATTACAGGAAAAGTAAAGGGACAGGGGTAGTATGTGTAAGCAAATCAGGTAGTTCCAGGATATGACAAGTGAAGAGACCCGAGGGAGAAATCGATCCTTTAAGGCCCGAGCAAGTTATGAATTCTTTCCCTCGTCATTTTTTTTAAACAAAAGGGCACACACAAGCTCTCCCGAGGCAGCAACACCGAGGGGAGCAGCCAAATGTTGCATCATACAAAACACTCCGCGCTTGAGAAAAAAGAAAACCAGATGGTGGTAAAATACCTAAAACAGGAAAACCCAAGTGGGGAATTTCGGGGTTTTCCGGAAGCCTATCGAAAATTAAAGTTACAGTTTCAGAGCAGCGGGGAGAGGAATGTTCTTTCCGAAAGCGCTCAAAGAAGTTCAGCTCATCACTTCAGCCCTGGCTCGAGGCTCCGGTTGCGGGTGGACTCGGAGGACTGGAGGGTATGGTGGGGGGTCGGGGGCTGGGAGCCAGGGTGGGTGACAGGATCACCCCGCCCCGGTCCCGGGGAGCTGCGGGGCCCGCCGGGGAGCAGCTCGTCCCACCCGGGCGCGGGACCAGGCTCTGGCGACCGCCAGAGCTCGTGCGGCTGGAGGCGGTGACCGCCGCCCCCGAGTGCTGGCTCTCGGGGGCCCCAGCTCCACCTCGGCTTCCTCGACAGGCCTTGGCGACGGGAAGGCGCGGCGGGCCCGAGACAATGGGCCGGGGGCACGAGAGCAGCGCTTCCCTCAGCCCCGATGCGGGACGCCGCGCGGGGGCGCCGGGGCTGAGCAGCGCCCAGGGACGCCGCCCCCAGCGGCCGGGCCGACGCCGGGAGCTCAGCGGGCAGGGACGGCAGGCGAGCGCTCACCTTGACGAAGAGCTCGATGATGGGCTCTTTGTCCTCCTCCTTCAGCCCGTTCAGCGGCATCGACAGCGCCATGGCCAGCTCGGCTGGGCGACACGGACGGTGGCAGCAGGGGTTGCTCCTGCTCCGGGGCTGCTCTGGTGTGGGCTCCCGCCGCGCTGCGTCTCCCTGGACAGTCCCGCCGTCGAGCTCGCCTCAGCTCCCAGTCCCAGCGCCACCCCACGCCTCGCGCGCGACTCTGAGGCGGCCGCAGCCCGAGCCGTTTCAAGCCGCGGGGCGGGGCCCGGGGCGGGGCCTCGCTGAGGGCGGGGCCAAGCCTTGGCATCCGAACTCTCCGGTGGAAATGGGACGGCCGGACCTCGGAGGCGTGGCCTCGGGCGGAGGAGGGGGACAGGCCGCCGGGAGGATGCTAAGAAGGCGTGGCCCAGGCTCGGGGGCGTGGCCTTGGCGCGTTCTGTGATCGGCACTGCGAACCCCACCTCCCCGGGGTGCGGAAGGGAAAATCCCCCGGGTGTCTGAGCCTGACACGGCCTCCCGCCACAGCGTGGGTGCGGCCATGCAGCTGCTGCTGGCGTTGTGCCAGGTGACTTCACGCCTTCAGCCGTCCTGGGGAGACGAGAAGGCGCTTTCAGCCGTCCTCCCAGCTTCAGCCCCCAGGTTTCATCGCCCTCCCTAAGCGGCCACTTCTCTACTGTTAGACTGAGCTGCTTTTTCCAGGACAACTTTTTGGAAAGTTTCTCTCCCCTTAGAAACACTTTTTCTATCCCTTCTCCGACATCTTCGCTTTTTCCTTTGACTCTCTGGTCACTTCCATTTGGTGAGCCTGCATATTAAATATTTAGGAGGCCCTATTGTGTTCCACGCCCCCGGTTACAACACAGTAGGGACATTTATCTCTGTGCTCCCAGAGCCTAGTCTTGAACTGCAACCCCAGTGTCTTCAGGCCACGAAGGACTCCCAAACCATTGTCCATGTGATTCCTCCTGCCTGGATGGATTTCTTTCCCCCCATTCACCTGGCAAACTTGAGTATACATCAGATTCACCTGGATGCTACACCCAGACTTTACCTAATTTTCTGATTCTCCTCTAAAGAAGGAAGAAATTCACATTTTAACAAGCACCAGGACAATTTTAATGTAGGGGTCCTCAAACCAGAAAAACTGCACTGAGAACTGGGGTTGTGATACTTTGAGCCAGGCACCTGGTAGCACCCCATTCAGGTTTGCTACTGTGGAATGCCTGGACAAATGTCCCTCTGGAAACAGTTACTTGTTTCCTCTTCTGACTTTCTGTAATAGTTGACTCATAGCTACTCCTCCTCACTTCCGAGGTTAGGTTGAATGATGATTCCCAGGAAGGCCAAACGTAGGTTTTGTCTCCATATCCTTAGTGCATAGCAGTTAAGTTTCATGGATCATTTAATGTTTGAACAAATTAAATGTATGCATAAAAATACAATGAAACCTGAAGCTCCCTCCTCTACCAGACCAAAGCAAGTTGCTCACATATCCTTGTAAGGACTCTGATAAAGAGACAGTGAACCCCAGAGGTTAGAAGCTCATGCTCTGGAGTCAGATTGTCCTGAAACTTCAAGGTCCCTAAACCCCAAAGCCTCAGTTTCATTATCTAGAAGGGGAGGGAGGGCAACTACTGGTCCTTGTCTTACCACTGTCCTGTTCAGTCAGTAATGGCTGTTATCACTGCATTGTGTCCTGTACTGTCCCTGTTCACCCCTACGGGCTGGGATGGCATCACATTCAACTCCCTCCATGACCAACTTGCTTGTTGAAAAGAAACACCAGGAGGCTGCCCCCTAAATGGGGACCTGAGCCAAAAACAAACTGACTGCTTAGCTGGAATCTGAACTGAACCCAGTGTTAGTTTTTTCAGGGAATCACGAGCTATATCAAAGTTCCCCTCCAGCCTCCACCCCTAACCCCCGCCCCACTTGAAAAGGATCCAAAATGGTGTACCAGGCCAAAGCAGATCCAAGATCCAGATCTAAAAGATCCAGTAAAACCTCAAAGAAGGCTCTGGACTGCCCTGCAGCAAAAGACTATTTCAAGGCTCTTTTCAGAGGTATACTCCAGGGTTTATCAAATTCAGTCTGAATCAGCGAATAGCCATTCTGGTGAGTGTCTGTTGTAGGCCTCATGCTGGCCTTCCAGCACCAGGATATGAAGATAAGTAGGGCCTGGAAGACTGAACAGACCAGAGTTCCTTAGGCTCATTGACTAATCTCAGATGTCAGCTGGGAGGAAGCCAGGAAATTGTCTTCCACAGAGCCCTGAGGTAATGATGATGACCCAGGCTCAGACACAGAGCCTCTGCTTAGAAACCTGGTCACAGTCACTCACACCAATGTTTGCCAGTTTCTTCCCCCTTGTTGGGCAGAGCTGGTCTGGCGGGGAGGGGGCAGAATAGACAGGGAGAGAATGTTTATGCCAGGGAGGGTCCATAAGCACATTGCCTTCAAGTATCATCTTTGAACTTTGAAAAGCATGTATATTTTGCTCATTTTTTTATAACACCCACTAACCTTGAAGGTGGGTGGAGATGTGTTCTCCTCCCTCTCCCCCTCCCTTCTGACCTCATCTCTTACTATTCTCCCCTTTGCTCTACAACCCAGACAGGTGGCCTCATTGCTATTCCCTGAACATACCAAACACACCCTTGCCTCGGGGCCTTTGCAATTGCTCTTCTCCCTCCATAAAACTTTCTTTCCCCAGAATTCCTGCAATTCCCACTCCCTTGCCTCCTTCAGGTCTTTGCTTAAATGCTACCTGATCTCAGAGATCTCCCCAAATACCATCCTATTCAACATTACAAGCTGTTTAGTTCATTCCACTTTATTTTTCTCCATAACACTTAACCACTCTCTGACATATATTGTACTGACTTATTTGCATGTTATCCACCCCCTCACTAAAACATAAACTCCATTGAGGCAGGGATTTTTGTTAGATTTTGTTTGTGGCTAATATTCCCAGCTCACAGAACAGCTCATGGTATATAACAAAAACTTATGGAATGAGTGAATGTGCCATGTTTATGCTATGGTTTCCTGTATCCTGGCATACTCTTTGGAGGGTCCTGCTCACCCAGTCTGGGAAGCCAGGTGGGTTATGTTTATTTATGATTGCCACTTCATAAGAGGTCAGCTTTTCCAAAGAACAAGATGGTGCTTCCAGAAAACCTCCCCTGAAAACACATTTCTCTCCTCCCACTCCTGATTCTATGGTGCTGCTGGCTGAATGTCTCAACCCCACTTTGTGCAATTAAGGCAATAGAAGGAAGTGCTATGTACAGGACTCTGGGTTCCAATCCTGACTCCTGTCATTTGCTAGCTCAGATAACTTGTTGAACTCTATGCTTCAGTTTCTTCTCTGTAAAGTGGACCTAAAAATAGTACCTATTTAATAGGATCGTTGATAAGTAAATCTATGTTAAGTGCTTGGAATGGTGCCTGGCATGTGGTAAGTGCTCTGCAGGGACTAGGCATTATACCCATCTGTCCGTAATCTCAATCACAGAGCTCCCATGCTGCCTGCCAGACACCTAGCTGCGTGTTTTTATATCCCATCACATTTATTCCTCATGGTGTTTCAGAGGAACCATTTTCATGGTCCCCATTTAACACTTCAGGAAACTGAGGGTCAGAGGAGATAAACACAAGTCATTCAACTGGAAAGATAGTGGAGCTGAGACTCGGGCCCACAACTGTCACTTCACAACACTGTATACTAAGTGGGTATGGGAAAAGGTAGTCTCCTACCCATCCTTCAATGCCCAACTCAAATATCCCCCTGCTCCAAGGAGCTTCCTTGTGCCAAAGCATTGGTCTGGATTCTACGTCACACATCAAGGCCATTGGGGTGATGCTGTAGTTGTCAATGGAGTTTTGTAGCAAACTGCTTGATTTCAAATCCCACCTGTGCAAGTTACTAACTCAAACAAGTTTCCTCATCACTACAATAGAATATAATAGACCATAACTCATAAAACTGAGGATTAAGTGAGATAAGCCATGTAAAGCTTTTAAGAATAAGCATTGAACAAATGTTAGCTATTATTACTATTTCTATCAATGTCTTCATCCTTAATATATTATGCGATTCTTGGAGTGTGAGGAACCTTGTTATATCCATCTTTACTTCAGGAAAATATTAAACTTCCCAGCTGTGTGGTTTTGAACAAGTTACCTTCTCTATACCT
The DNA here is from genome assembly GCA_004027555.1 of Craseonycteris thonglongyai. Classification (NCBI taxonomy): domain Eukaryota; kingdom Metazoa; phylum Chordata; class Mammalia; order Chiroptera; family Craseonycteridae; genus Craseonycteris; species Craseonycteris thonglongyai. The sequence continues at coordinate 25,344 of PVKE010005112.1, forward strand.
TGCTTCCTTCATATAAAATGATGGTAATTCCTACCCCATAAGGTCATTACAGAAATTAAAACGGCTAATAAATGTAAAGGACTTAGCATACTGCCTGGTATATGCTAAGTGCTCAATAGACATTACTTATTATTTATGTTCTCCTATGCCTAATTCAGTGCCTGAAACATAAGCTAATATAATAATAATCAGATTGAGTGAAAGAAGAAATTTAAAATTTTCAAACATTGTCTTTTAAACCCCCATCTCCTAAGTATCATATCATTGTTTCTCTCACTGTGACAATAAAAGGGGCTTGATTGATCTTTGGTGATGTCAGTCAACCCAGCTATGGAAAATCCCAATACAGCTTTGAGCTTCAACTATGTCCCCATGATGTGAATTAGGTCCTATAAAATCCTAATTGTGATTTAGCCATAATTTTGGCTAAAGTTTAACCTGAATGCTGTGTCCACAGAAGCACAACCTTTTCTGCCTCCCTGTAGATCCAGGATCCCTTGGAGGAAACAAAGTCACTCAACAAACACAGGAGCAGGAGATACATTTGGTTCAGCTTTTCTAGGCTCTTAGAACAGAATTCTAGTCCATGGGTCCAAGGACTGAGTTGTTCTTCCTGGCCACAAGCCCCAGTAGATGGACCTTCTTTGAGAGAAGGACTATCCAGGTACCATTTGTACCAAGAATACAGTAGAGAAAACTGAGGCTCAGCAAAGTTAAGCAGTTGGCCTAGGGTCACACAGCTGGTAAGTGGCAGAGCCAATAGTCAAACCCAGATCTCTTTGTTCTTGTTGCCCAGGCCCTGGCCAGCCATCTGCTCATAACACTGGACTCAAAGAGCTCTTATGAGCATTAAAAATGATAGTGTATAAAGTGTTTGGCATGGTGTAAGCAATCCAAAAATGTTACCTTCAGCTTCTTCGTCACAAACTCCTTCCCAACTTCTTTCCTTTGCCTCAAGGTCCCAAGGTCAAAAGATTTTTCATAACAGTCCAACTGTGCCACTTACTAGCTTAGGCAAATCATTTCATTTTACCATGCCTCAGTTTCTTCTTCTGTCAAGTGGGGAAATAAGTCTATATCAGAGGCTTCTGTTGAGTCACAGAGAGAAGGGAAAGTTTTATACAGATGTAAGAGGTCATCATTCACATCAAAAAGAGTTTACTGGGATGCTAAAATAGCTCAACAGGTTGAGCACTTGGCTTGCAACTGCGAGGTCCAGAGATCAGATCCCAGTCCCAGCCTGTGCAAACCCATATGCAGAACTGCAGCGCAACTGGTAACCGCCAGGATGGTGGCAAAAGTTCTTGCCTCCATACAGGAGGACCCCAGTTCAGTTCCCATTCCACATAGTTCCATATCCACCTGTGTGGAATGAAACTATGTCACAATAATGATATACAACTATAGAGACTGCTCTGAGACTCTCTTTCTCTCAAACAAAATCTTTTTTAAAATTTACTAATAGAACATCCATGGGCACAGGATCTACTGGGTTGGTTGTCTTAGACATTAGTTGCACAGAAAAACAACTGAAAACCTATTACCAACAATATGAAACTTCATGAAAGTGACTAAAATTAATTTTTTAAAAGAATTCAATGCCTTTTTATATATAAAGTTTTACCAATTAAAAATTGTAATGGAAGAAGAGAACTCATTTATTAAAAAACAACCAAAAATATAAAAATGTCTGAGAAATAGGAAAACAACTTAATAATATGTGCACATTCTAGTTGAAAAAAAAAATGTTCATGCTTTTGAGAAACATAAAAGACAGAATATACAAGGGTTGTCTGGATAGTATCCAGCCATGTAAATGAAAAATAGTTATTTATGGCTGGCTGGATTTTTTCTGGACATCCCTTGTATACATTCTCAAAAAAAAAAACCCAAAAAAAACCAACTTTGTAAATGCTTGAATAAATAGAGAAGCATAATCTATTCTTGGATAGAAAAGAGACACTCTATTTTATTAGATCTTTCCATATTCTTTTATCATATAATTTCAGGTTATACCCCTATGTCATCTTTACATGCCTGTATGTCACATTTTTATGCTGTATATCATCTTTTCATAACAATATCACATATGCAATTCTTTCTGGAAGGCTACACAAGAAATTAGTGAGTCTTTACCCTTAGATAGGGCACCTGGATCACTGGGGACAGAAGTGTACATTATTTGCTATTTACTGTGGTATTTTGTAACTCTAAAGTTTGGTCCTGTGGGTATGTATTACCTATCCAAAAATTGATTTTTTAAAAGAAAAAAGTTAAAAGAGCTTTCTGAGTGTGATTAAGCCTAAACAGGTGGACAGCTGCCTTTCCAGTTCTGCAGCAAGGAGCTAGGTGACCTCCAGCAGCTCTTATCCTCCCTGCCATCTTGGTTTCCTGTCCTGTCACAGAGTTTAGTGGGAGCAGAACCCACATCGCCTTGCTTTGTATCTCACTCCTTTCCACCCTATATAGCTACTTCCCTGTGAGGACAGGTCTTGAGGATGGTGAAGCGGCCTCTGTGCCTGGTTTCTCTCTCTCTCTCTCTCTCTCTCTCTCTCTCTCTCTCTCTCTCTCTCTCTCTCTCTCTCTCTCTCTCTCTCTCTCTCTCTCTCTCTCTCACACACACACACACACACACACACACACCATTAAAACCATTTGGGTGCAATGCAGATTTGTTCCCCTGGGAGCAGAAACCCGACCCTCAGCCCCTTTTGGCCTTGCTCGCCTGTAGACTGTCTCATCTTGGGAAAGTTACAGGTTTCATTTTGTCACTTGGAAGCTGCTGTAGCTGGGAAAGGAACCCGAGTTGACTTGGAGCCAGGGTCTTAATTGGATTGGATCCCTGTGCAGGCCATTAGCCGCTTGCTACAGCTTGGCTGAGAGAAAACACTTCCTCCCCCAACCCAATTCCCACTCACACATGCCCCAGCCAAGATCTTCAATAGCCTGCCACCCAAATAAGGTACTGTATTAAGTTTCCAATTATTATTATTCTCCCCTTCCATTTGAACGACTCTTTGTTGTTTCCAGACACTAGCAAATATTATAAGTCTCATTTGATCTCTTTATTCACTCACGTCACAAATTTTTATTGAAGGCCTACTATGTGCCAGGCACTGTTCCAGGCCCAGGACAGGCAACATCTTGGCTTTCATGAAGATGACATCTATTTGGGAAGACAGACAATAAGCCAATACCCAGGCTAATATGACTATGTCAGAAAATAATAAGAGCTACAAAAAAGAATAAAATAGAGTAAGGAGGTGGAGAGGGGTGTTGGATACAGGGAGTAGGGACAATCTCTCTAATAAGATGACATTTGAGTAAAGACCAGAAGGAAGTGAGGACAATATCTGGGCAACTAGTACTCTAAGCAGAGAGAACAGTAAGTGCAAGAACGTCCTCAGTGTGCTAGAGGAACAATAAGAGGAAGATGAGAACTCAAAGATCTGAATGGTTTTGTGACTTGTTTGCTGAGATTTCCTGCCACCAGTTCAGTGGCTCTTGTCAACCTCTCTGCCTAGTGAGCACTGAAAAGTTACAAAAGGTTTTAGAAAAACTTTAGCTGGATAACAGAAATTTTCCCATGATGACAACTCATTCCCAAAAGAAAAAGATGACATTTAGGAAGCTATCCACGGCTATGTTATCTATGAAGGCAAAAGAATAAATAAATACACGTATATGTCTATATATACATATCCACACATATGCAAGTACATACATATAAAGACACATATATATCTTTAAAACTACTCATCATTAGAAGAGGGAACAAATGCTCATTGGCCAAATATTATGCTTGTAACTCTAGATTGAGATTCCACATGAGGAAGCTATGGCTCTGGGAGGATGTGTGACTTGTTTAAGATCACACAACCAAGTTTAAACTCAGGCCCATATGACTGCCATACAGCGCAGGGCCTGGCCCAAAGTTGACTCTCAAAAAGTGCTAACTAAATGATTAAAGATCTCTATCCTCAAAGCCTGTTGTGCTTCTAATACACCACTTTGCTTCCCCATCAAAATGTGATCCATCCAACCATTGGAATATTCTACAATTGTTAAAAAATATTATTTGGGGAAGCCGGGATGGCTCAGTGGGTTGAGTGCTCACTTTGCAGCGCCAGGGACCGAGGATTGAATCCCGGCCCCAGCCCGTGTGGACCCATATGCTGAACTGGGGAGTCCCCCCAGTTCAGTTCTCTCTCTGTCTCTGTATCTCACTCTCTCTTTCTCTCTCTGTCAATAATTAATTAATTAATTAATTAATTAATTAAAAAATATATTGTTTGCTTAAATAAGATAGGGAAGCTGGGATGGCTCAGTGGGTTAAGCGCTCACTTTGCAGCCCTGGGGACCGAGGATCGAATCCCGGCCCCGGCCCATGTGGACCCATATGCTGAAATGGGGAGTGCCCCCAGTTCAGTTCTCACCGGGGCGAGACCCCGGCCCAGTTCCTGCCCTGTGCAGCCCCGCCCACCTGTGGAATGAAACTATGTGGAAAAATCAATGATGTGCAACTATGGTGACTGTTCTGGGCCTTCCCCTTTCTCTCTGTCTCTGTATATATCTCTCTCTATCAAAAACAATAAAAATAAATCTTTAAATAAAACATAGTTTATCTAGATAATGGAATAATACACAGCCATTAAAAATGATTTGAAGGGGAAGCTGGGATGGATCAGCAGGTTAAGCACTCACTTTGCAGTCCCAGAGCCCAAGAATCGAATCCCGGCTCGCCCATGCAGACCCATATGCTGAGCTGGGGAGTTCCCCCAGTTCAGTTCTTGCCGGGGCCTATGCGGGGGGCTCCCGGCTCGGTTCCTGCCCTGCGCAGCCCCGCGCCCACCTGTGGAGTGAAACTATGTGGAAAACTAATGCTGTCAACTATGGGGGCTGCTCTGGGCCCTCCCCCTTCTCTCTGCCTCCCTCTGTTTGTCTCTCTCTGTCCAAAAAAATAAATAAATAAATCTTAAAAAAAAAAATTATGGGGAAGCCGGGATGGCTCAGTGGGTTAAGCGCTCACTTTGCAGCACTGGGGACCAAGGATCGAATCCCGGCCCGGCCAGTGTGAAACCATATGCTGAACTGGGAGCTCCCCCAGTTCAGTTCTCTCTCCGTATCTCTCTCTCTCTCTCTCTGTCTCTCTCTCAAAAATAAATAAGTAAATAAATGATTTGAAGGTTGCTGAGAATGGAGCTGCTGATGAGGGTGGAAGCTAATGGAGTCAGCCCACAGGACGATGGCATTCTGTGCCTGGTAACTTCTGCTCAGTGCCACTCACTGCTCCCTTGGCCCATATCCCCACGCCCACTTCTACCCCAGCTCCAAGTGCCTAGTCAAGCCTAACATAGAGCCTGGAGGCTGAGAAATAATAATAATGACCATCACTATTATTATTATTATTATAACTTACACTATTATTATAGGTTTATTGTTAACTCAATGTATGCCTGATTAAGTACATTGCATATACAATCTCATTTAATTCCTGCAACCCTAGTTGAGTACTATTATTACTCCCAATTTTGCAGAGCAGGAAACTGAAGCTTAGCGATATTAAGTTACTTTCCCAAGTCAAATAAAAAGTAGCAGAGCTGGGATTTGAACCCAAGTCTATCCTGACTCCAGATGGTGTACTTTTTCTACAGAGTCCTGCCTCCTCCCATCCATCACCCACAGTTACTCTGTGGGCAATGCCCTGCATTTAGCAGTCTTCCCCCAGAAGCCTGCTCTGCTCTTTGCTCCTTGACCTGACTATGGAAATGACCTTCAGCCTAGAGAAATAGATTGCACGGCAGAGGGTCCCCGCCAGAGCTGATAGCCCTGACTCAGATGAGGTGCCCGTTCCCTACTGCCAACAGGTACAGAGACAGCCAGCTGTTGCCCCCAGAGAACCCAGAGGTGGTACAGTCCACTTCCCAGCTGCTTCCCTGCACAGAGAGCAAAAACCGACAATCCTTTTCAGGCATAAAGTTTGATTTAAACAAAGATGTTTCTTCTCCATCCTTGCAAATTTGAGGCCTGAACAATCAGCCCTTTAGATCACAGTTAGGTAGCAGAGGAGGCGTTAAACTATTTGAAATTCCAAAAGGCAACTGTGTTTTTTTCAAAGCTGAGCAGTGTCCTTCACGCTTCAAAAGAATAAACGAATTCCCCAGCCCTGCTTTGCTGAGTCTCATAAAGCCAGAGAGACCCACAAGCAGGGGCAAGGGAAAAGCAGCCAGTCGATGTTTTTTCAGCTGCATCCCACATAGAGGCTGGGTCCACCTCCCTCACTTGGTGGAGGTTTGGTGATACTTGGAGGCCTGGGCTTGGTTGGTTGGTTTCTTATATGAAACAGTGCTCATCTCCTCACACAGAGCTATTTCAATGTCCATAGTGTGTGTGTGTGTGTGTGTGTGTGTGTGTGTGTGTGTGTGTGTGTGTGTGTGTTAAAGATTTATTTTATTGTTTGAGAGAAGGTGGGAGAAAGAAAGAAGGGGAGAAGACCCAGAGCAGTCCCCATAGTTGTACATTATTAGTTGTGACATGGTTTCATTCCACACAGGTGGATGTGGGGCTGCACAGGGCAGGAATCAAACCAGGGGCCTCCAGCATGGGAGGCGAGAACCTTCACCCCTGAGCCATCTCTGTGGTTACCAGTTGCACCCCAGTTCAGCATATGGGGTTTGCATGGGCTGGGACGGGGAATCAAACCCTAGACCTTGCGATAGCGAGTCAAGCGCTCAACTGCCGAGCTATCCCGGCGTCCCTCAATGTCCATATTTGAACCAGTCTTTGTGTGGACACAGTACACACAGGGAGACAGCCCATGATAGAAGGACAACAGCCTTGCCTAAGCTGATCACAGTCATGGGCTGGGTCCCCAGAGTTGAGCTTAAAGCTTGTCACCCCCACAACCACACTCCCCCATCCTGTCTGCTTCTCCTCTTCCTTTTCAGGAGAGGCTCTAGGAGTCCTTTCTTTCCTTGAACCCACCCAGACCCTGCGAAGGCAGGGATCAGGGCCCCTGGAGACACCTAGCAGGGCCCCAAGGTGAGTGAACATCTCTAAGTGCCATATAACGCTGATATATTATGCTAAGAGGGGCCTCATCCCAGTCCCACGGGTGGTGGGAGAGGAAGACAAAGACAATGAAGCTGAAAGGAGGCCGGGTACCGCTTCCTGCTGATCAGAAATAAACACTACAAGAATCGGCAGGAACCGGATATTTACATGACCTTAAAGCCCCCACAGAGTTCTTATGACTTGCAAGGGGGAAAATGGTAACTTATACCATGGAGAAACCAGACCACTCCTTAACTAAGTGATCAAAATGAATATCACGCTCCTCAGGCTGACAGACATCGGGGTGTCTGAAAATGACACCCCAAGAAGCATACACTATCAATTCTGTAATATTTTAGCTGAATCTAATCATGAGGAGACATCAGACACATCCGAAGTAAGCAACGTTCTATAAAATAACTGGTCTGTATTCTTCAAAATTTAATTTTCACAAAAAGGCTAAATAAGGCAGATTGCTGTTCCAGATTAGAAGAAAGTAAAAAGACATGATAATTAAATGCAAGACATGCTCTTGGACTGGATCTTGTACTAGAGGGGAAAAAAATACTTTAAAGAACATTACTGGGTCAATTGGCAGAATGAGCATATAGATAGTAGATTAAAGTATTATATCAATGTTAAATTTCCTGAATTTCATAGCCGTAGTGTGGTTATATAAGAGGATATAACCTTGTTCTAGGGAAATACATACTGAAGCGTTAAGGATTAAAAGGGTGTGAAGACTGCAATCTACTCTCAAATGGCTCAGAAACAATAATATATATCCCATAATTATATGTGTAACTATATTTACCTATTTATCTATATATCTAATATCTGTTTAGAGAGAGAGAAATAAACATGGCAAAATGCAAAAAAAAAAGTGAATCTAGGTAAATGGTAATTAAGAGCTCCTGGTGTTATTCTTGCAACTTTTCCATTGGTCTGAAAGTATTTTAAATTAAACATTAGGGGAAGCTGGGGTGGCTCAGCGGGTTGAGCTCTCGCTTTGCAGCCCCAGGGTCCAAGGATCAAATCCTGGCCCCAGCTCGTGGGGACGCATATGCTGAACTGAGGTATGCTTCCCATGCAGGAGGCCCCAGTTCAGTTTTTGCCTGGGCCCCTGAGGGAGGCCCCAGGCCTGGTTCCTGGCCTGTGCAGCCCCGCGCCTACCTGTGGAGTCAAACTATCAAAAACTAATGACATACAACTGTGGAGACTGCTCTGGGCACCCCTCTCCCCCCCTGTCAAAATAATAATAATAATAATAAATCTTTGAAAAATACACATCATAGAGATCCAGAGGGAGGAAAAGTTGGATCTCCAGCTGAAATCCCAGGAAATTTTTTTCCCTTCCTCTTTGAGTGACTGAGGTGGCGACTCATTCTATGATTTCTCTCTTTTGAAGGACTTTGGTGTGTGTGTGAGTTGGTTGGTTTCCTTTTGCTAATAGCCAGGAAGGCAATCCAGCCCTCTTAGCTCATCATCCCTGGGGCCGCGCAGTCTGGCAGTTAGGGTGGAACCTTCCAGGCGGGCCAGCTGGGATACAGGGCCAGCACCAGCTCAGCCACTGGGCTTCCAAAGTGGAAAAGGCCAGGGATTCCGAGCGTCTCGAACCCACGCTGAAGAGTGAGAAGGAAGAAGCCCTATTATGCCCGTGCAGACACTTCGGTCCAGCGCCCCACCCCTCTCATTGTCTTGAGTGGAGCTAGGAAACAGTGGGACCAGGGTCCACCGCCTCTGTTTCCTGCTTGTCAGGGGGCAGTCAGAAGACACTTGTCAAGTGCTCACTGCTCAGTATATAGAATAAATGACACAGGAGGCGATGTGTGCAGTAGTCAAGGACCCCCAATGCTAAATTCAGACTGCCTGAGTCAGGCAAGGGACTCTAGTCACCTCATTTCCACGAGACTCGTTTTCCTCTTCCGTGAAGTGGAACAACGCCCCACCTCAGAGGCTCCTTGAAACCACTCAAGGGGATGCTCCATTTAAAGAGCTGGCCCATGCTAAGTGTTCCACAAATGTCCATTGTTACCATTATTATTAACGACAGGCCTTCCCCTCCCAGAATTGGCCAGCTGCCCAAGAAAATCACCAAGGAAAAAAGCGATATAACAAAGCCTGATAACTGCTGGGTCAGGGGAAATATATATGACTGCCACGTGTTACGAAAGTCAGGGCATCTATCTTAGTTTGGGGTGGAGAAGAGTCAAGGAAGTTTTCCCAGAGGTGAAGGTGTTTCACCCACATAAGCTGAGCACCTGCTCTGTGCCGGACACTGCTCTGGGCCCCATGAACACACAAAATAGTCTCTGCGCTCACAGAACTTTCATTCTAGCGGGGAGTCTGGCTCTATCATAGATAGATTATAGATAGATAGATAGATAGATAGATAGATAGATAGATAGATAGATAGATAGATAGCCAGCCATATTAATGCTTAATGTCAGGAGGCAATGTGCTATGGTGAAAAATGAAACAGGTTAAGGGGCTAAAAAGTTTGCCCATCTATGAAATGGGCATACTACAAGCACGTAACTCAAACCCTCATCACAAGGATTGAATGAAATAATGTGTATGTAGAAAGTACTTAGTGTCCCAGTGTCTGACACAGAGTGTTAGATATTTCACATGCTTTGCAAATGCTCGAAAATGTTTATTGATATGAATGGATTATTTCACTAATTTAACAAGAATGTTTTGAGATTTTTTTAATGGGTACCAGGCCCCAGGTGAACATCAGGATGACATGATCCAGCCACAGTGTTCAAGAAGCTCATAACAGTCCTGTGGGAAAGACAGATAAACAGGCAATTCCAAATCCCACGTGATAAGAACCAAAAGTTATCAAGGGCTTACTACGTACCAGGCACTATTTTGAGCATTTCATCTGTACTAAGTCTTTACAGTTCTGAGCAAAGCACTATTTCACAAATGAGTAAACTGAGGTACAGAGAAATTAGGTCATTAACCCAGAGTTACCCAGTGGCAGAGTGGCACAGCTAGAACTGTGCACTGGGGAATTCCCAACGTGTTATAGGCAACCAGAAGAGGGTCCTGACAGAAACGATTCAGGAGGGCTTCCTGGAGGAGAGCCACCTAAAATGAGGTTTGCACAATGAGTAGGTATGAGCTGGGCAGGTGGGGGAGCAGAACTGTTCAGGTAGAAGGAACAGCTTGTACAGGAGCCCGAGGTGAGAGGAAGCAAGTCCTACTGGGGCCCCAACATCAGTCTGAGATAGGGGGGTGGGGGGTGGAGAGGATGAAGTAGACAGGAGGGCAGGGGCCAGCGAGGGGTGGCCTGTCTCCTGGGTGCCGCGAGTCTATGAGCAGCTGCCTGCCCTTGGCCAGGGTCCTCCAGGTTGACTGGGGAAAGGCCTTGTTCATGTGAACGCGTTGGCGGGGAGGCTGTGCAAAGTGGGGCAGGCAGAGAGGTACTGGCACAGTTTTGCTCCCTCAGCAGTCAGGCCCCCACTTCTGTGGAAATAGCCACTTGGCTGGGAGACTCCTCCTGCCCAAAGTTAGCCTTCCATTCATACCCAGGGGCTCTCCAAAAGCGGAGTCTCTTAAAGAACCAGAACAGAGAGTGGGAGCGGAGAGCCCAGAGATGGATCCCAAGGATGACAATTAGTGCTTGGGTTTGGTTGTAATCTTTGACTTAAAAAAAAATTTTTTTGAGAGGTTATGCAAGCACGCAGTAAGATAAATAAATAAAAATTCAAGCAATCCCATGGAGCCTACAGCACAAAGGCACCCCCCACCCCCCACCCCCGCAGTACCCCAGTCTCTTCATGTCCCTTCCCCAGGGCCACACACTTACTGATGTTCCTGGGTTGCCTTCCAAAGACATTCCATGCATATATGCATAGGTTTATGTAGATATAGGCCATGGAGGAATTTTAATAATGAATGTCAATGTTCTTTGGGGGGAGGGGAGCCTATTAAAACGTAAAATATGTTTATTGTAGAGAATAGTGTGTGTGTGTGTGTGTGTGTGTGTGTGTGTGTTTTGTAGGGGGGGGGGGACCCAAAGACCAGAAAAGCAGAACAAAAAGCTCAGCTGCTAAGGCAATCACTGCTACCATTCTCACTTAGGATTTCTGCTTTAATAAGAAAACGAATAACCTCTGAGTGACGTGGTAAAAAGCGGCCGTGTGTTCTTTACTGTGTTGCAGCTGCCCCCTCCGACCAGCATGACGTTTGAAATAATGAGAATTATTATTACCTCGACTGAGAAAACGGAGACTTGGAGAAGTCAAGTCCTGTGAAGGAAGATCTCAGGGCTCCAGAGCCCCTTTACACATCGGCTCCCCCACTTTTTCCCTGCCTCTCAGGCCAGGGGGGGGGCACCTCCGGGCCATCAGAGACAAAACCCCCTGGATTCTGGCCTTTGTCTGCCAACTGCAGGTTCCCCTGCTTTGGCCCCAACCGGCTACAGTGGCTCCTGGCCTGGTGGGATCCTTCTTTCCTCCCATCTGCCCTCCCTCTCCCTGCTGGGATGGGGGCTCGGCCAGGGGGGTATAGGTCATGTTTAAAGCACTGGCTTTGGGGTCAGACGGCCTAGATTCTAAGCCCAGCTCTGCCCTTGCCAGCAGTGAGACTTGAGGCAAGTTACTTAACCTCTCTGCATCTCACTTTCTCTATGTGCAAAATGGGGGATAACACTTCCTCCAGAGCTGTCGTGAGGATTCAATCTGTGAAGTGTGTGCATGTAGTAAGCGCTCAGTACGGTTAGCTGTTTTATATTATTCTGGTCCTGCCAGCCCAGAGGCAAGGTGGGGAGGAGCGAGGTCTGGGTTCTTAAGGTCTTGTCTCCACCCTCCCAGCCACCCCCCTAATCCTGCTCACAAGCCCCCACTTCCCTGAAGCCTACAGATCTTTGCTTACACTGTATCCTCTGACCCTCTTCCCAGGATTTCCCGGCTGAGGAAATCTTTCTCATGTTTCAGAATTCAGAGGCAAAGCCTCCAGGGATCCTCCCACAAACACACCTCCACCCTCAGTCCAAATAAACCTCTTCCTTCTTTGGATCCGGTACCACCAGACACTCGAAGAGCACACTGTACTGAAATTATTTGTGTAACCCAGGGGTCCCTCCGCCCCAAGTCCTGCAGCTCACAAAGGTCACTCGTTTTTCAAAGTTGCATCCACAATCCCCGGCACCTTGTCCAATCAGACTGAAGGCAAGGCCTTAAATATATGGCTAGGGGCATTCTCTTGCTGGGGGAAAGCGAGAATGCATGATGCTCCAGCTATTGCTGGCAGCTATCTTGCCACCAAGAGGGTAGCTACCCTTGGACTGAAGCCAATGTGTAGAACAGGAGACGGAAAGCTCCTGGGTCCTTATGCCATCATGGAACCACTGAATCAACCGATCCTGAGGCCAAGAATGCCCTGGGACTTCCTGTTGGTGAAATGGTAAGTTCTCTTAATGTTCAAGCCAATCGAGCTGGGTGTTCATATCTTCACTGATCATAGCACAAGAGCTCCTATTTCATTTATTGAGCACTTACTATGTGCCAGGCACTGCTCCAAGAGTTTTGCATACATATATTCATTTAACACTCACAACTACCGTAATAGGTACATGTCATCCGTGTCATAATTTAATAGCACAGAGAACGCCTTGGTCTCCCTAAACTGTGTAAACGTAGCCAGCTGCTTTGCATCAGCTTTCTCATGTGAAACTTCATAGAGTTGTAATAGGCATTAAAATTGGGTAATCCACACACAAGGTACATATATCAGTGCTGAAAAAAATTCATTTTTATGTTATTATTCCCACTTTTCAGGTGAAACCAAGGCCCAGCAAGTGTCTGATAAGACCTACACTTACACACAGAGTGTGTCAAACGTGCACAATCCAGCTCTGAAATGTGCTTTGCATACTGTCCCTCCCGCTGCTGGGACACGAGGCTGAGCCAGATGGTCTGGAAGGCTGGTGGTGACAGAGGGGAAGAGACCAACCCCTAGACAACTGAAATTTGAATATTACGTAGGCTGCTTCTTTACAAGTCCAGCAAACAGTTCCACCACAGGAACTTTCGGAATCTAGACAGACACGTTGCTTTTCCTTCAGGCTCTACTCCTCTGCTCTCACCCCTTCCTCCCGCTTTCAGGTCTTAACTGTCCCCTGACTGCCTTACCCAAGGCCCACCTCACGGCAGCGGCCCAGCTCCCCAGGCTGCAGCCAGAGGGAGGGCCATGCTTTTCACACCCAAGGCTGCCACCAACATATTTGGCCATGCGAAGACCCCCATCTTCCTGGGATCCTGTGACCGGGCTCTCATCTAACACACTTCTCCCCTCTGCGTAGTCCAAGCATCTGAAGGCTCTGGGTGGCGTGGATGCGGGCCCCTGGCTTCAGTGAGTGTCCAGAGAAGGACACACTGAACACCCTCCTCGCCCCACCTCTCGATGAGTCAGCACTGAAGCCAGGCCTCTCTCTTGGCCTTTCCTGTTCTGTCTCAGGCTCCAGAAGAAGAGTAGCATGTGAGCTGCACCTGGGCTGTTTTTGAACTTGACAAAGTGGCAGGCATTGGCAGGCTGTCCCCCAGCGGCTGGGCCCATTGTTCAGCACCCCACATTTCACAGCTGGCCCCCACTTCTCACCCCAAGGATGGGAGAATCCCATCCTTGATAAGTAATGGAGGTCAGTGGATGGGTGTGTACATGGTGAACCCCAACTCCTGAGCAGAGGGGACAGGGTCAGAGCTGGAAGGTCTGAGTTGGAATCCCTGGACACGTGACATTAACTCTCTGCCTCAGTTGTCTCATCTGTATGATAAAATGGGGGTAATAATAGTCCTTCCTTCCATGATTGCAAGGAATAAATGCATTTATATCTGTAAAGTACACAGAATAGTGCCTGGCACATAAAACACACAAAGTTGGTGTTTGTGTCATGAAAAACATTAATTCAGTCAACATTTAGTGAGGGCCCACCATGTGCCAGGTCTAGGCCAGGTTCTGGGGACAGAGCTGTGAGCAAGAACAAGAAGGATACAGTAGCTGCTCTTGAAGAAAGGGCATCAGGCCTCTCCTCTGGAGGGACTGAGTCACTAGGGTGGGGTGGAGCCTGGGAATCTGTTAGCAAAGGGCACCTACAACCAAATGTAAACTTCACTGAACAAATGGGGAAACTGAGGCCTGGGGAGGGGTAGTTTGTTGCCCAAAGTTTTACAGCTGGATAATAATGACAAGTGCTAACACTCAGGGAGCACTTCTAAAGATTTATTTTTATTGTTTTCAACACAGAGAGAGAGATACAGAGACAGAGATGGAGAGAAGGGGGAGGGCCCAGAGCAGCCTCCATAGTTGCACATCATTGGTTTTTCCACATAGTTTCATTCCACAGGTGGGCGCGGGGCTGCACAGGGCAGGAACTGGGCCGGGGTCTCACCCCAGTGAGAACTGAACTGGGGGCACTCCCCAGTTCAGCATATGGGTCAGCACGGGCCAGGGCCGGGATTCGATCCTCGGTTTCTGGGACTGCAAAGTGAGTGCTTAACCCACTGAGCCATCCCGGCTTCCCAGGGAGCACTTCTAATGTGCCAGACACCTAGTTGTTTTATTATTTTTTGTCACTGTCCCTAATTTACAAGCGAGGAACTGCACACACAGAGATTAAGTAACTCAGTCTCAGTCACATGCTAGGAAACGGTAGAGCTGTCTGGACCCCAGGTCACCTGGCTGAGCAAACAGCAGAATGAGACAAATAATGAGCCACTACTTATGGAGTCCCCACAACACATACTGCAAAACACATCATCTTCTTTCATCCTCATACCAACAGATAAAGTAGGTACCATGGCTGTCCCCATTTCACAGATGAAGGAACTGAGATCCAGGGCGATTATGTGATTTACCTAAGTTTTCACCACTAGACAGTGGCAGAGCTGGGGCTTCTAGAAACTAGGCTACGCTGCTGCCCCTTTCTTTTCCCGCAGCTTTCCCTGGCCTGGCTAAAGCTCACACCGTCCCCTTCCACGCTTCCTGGGCCCTGGAAGGAGTGCATGTGGAGAATGCAGAAGCCATTGACCCACAGTGTGGACAAATGAGCATTGTGAGCAGAGTTCTTCTGCCAAGCAGAGAAAGCCCTGTAGTGCAGCCAGAGCCAAGTGGACGCCGTCCCGGACCAGACGCAGCCCTGCTCCCTCCAGCCTGACCCCGAGGCCCAGGGCTCTCTGGGAGGACTGGACTCCACCAGACTCAGAATGCACCCATTCGAACAGCAGTGCTCAGGTCTGCTGGACGCTTCACACACTTAGGTGAAGGTTGAGCTTCTCAATCACCTTACAAAGAGGGTTCTAGTATTGTCCACAGTTTGCAAGAAGCAGGGTAGTAGAGTATTAAGACCCAGGCTGCCTGAGTTCCAACCCCAGCTCTGGCACTTTCTAGTTGTGGCCTTAGGTAACCCCACCCGACTCCAAAGCAGCCCTCTCATCACATGTGTAGGGCATCAAGCCCCTGGATGGATGAGCAGGGTCTTTAGATTGAAGGAAGACAGACATTTTAGGCTGAGCAAACAGTATTTGCACAGAGGTGGGGATGGGCCACAGAGCTGCCCAGTGATAGTGCCAGAATCAGGGCTCCATCTCCACAGTGCCAACACCCAGCTGGGGCAATCCAGAGCATTCCACAAGCATTTCCTGAGCACCTACTATGTGCCAGCCCAGGTACTGGGCACTGAGGAAAAAAAGAGAAATCACAGTAACCTAGTGGAGGAGATGGATGTACAAACAAATCATTATGCTCTGGCTGAATAATGATTCTATAGTGGACAGGAACAAAGAGCAAATTCTCCCTAGGAGGAGTTGAAGAAGGCTCTACCAAGGAACTGGCATTTGAACTGGATCTTTAAGAACTAAGCAAGATAGCTCAGCGGGTTAAGCACTCACCTTGCAATCCTGGGGTCCAAGGATCGAGTCCTGGCCCCAGCCCTTGCGGACACATATACTGAACTGGAGTGTGTCTCCCGTGTGAGAGAACCCAGTTTGGTTCTCGCAGGGGCAAGCTTCCCATGTGAGAGGACCCCGGTTTGGGCCCCAGCTTGCGAGGGGTGCCTCCCATGTGGGAGACCCCCAGCCTAGTTCCCACCCTGTGTGGTCCCCCACCTACCCGAGAAATAAAACCATGTTGAAGACTGGTGACGTACAACTATGGAGACTGCTCTGGGCCCTCCCCCTTCTTTCTGTCTCTCTCTGTCAAAACAATAAATCTTTAAAAAAAAAAAAAAAAAAGAACTGAGCAAGTGCAAAAGAAGAAAAGTGAGTCCTCCCTGGCAGAGAGCCCAGAAGGAAGCACAGGATATATGACGTGTTTGGGAACCTCTGTATTCATCAGAACTCCTGGGTTGCAAGAGACAGAAAACAATCCCAAGGGGATTCCCTGAAAAGGAAATCTATTGACTCAATAAACTGAAAAATTCAGCTCATCTGATTCAGGTACAGCTGGATCTAGGGGGTTCCATGATGTCACAAGGACTTGGTCTCCCATCTCTCTGCTTCTCCGTGACAGTGTCACTCTGGAGCAGGCCCTTTCCAAATGGAGGCAGCTCTAGGCTGACACCCTCCCAGTTCCAAACCCAGTGGAAGGAAAGAGTCATTTCTCAAGTGTTTAAATACACAAGTTCTGGAACTGAATTCCCTAGCCTGGTTTGGGTCTCATGACTGTGCCTGAACCAATCACTGTGTGGGGTGGGTTGGGAGTCTCTGATTGGACAGATTGCAGTCACATGCTTATCTCTAGGCATATGCCTCACCCGGCCCACATGGACTGAGGGTGGGGGAAGGATGGCTTCTAGGTAGTATGGAGATCAGAAGGAACCGGAATGGATGTTGAGTGGGCAGAAATGATAGTCTGGGCCCTGAGGTTATGGTCCTTTGGGCAGTGGGGAGGCTGTGGGGGCTTTAACTCAGGGACAGAGCAGCTCAGATTCGATTCTGGGTTTGGGAGAGCAGAAGGGGAGATAGGCCGAGATACTCGCGAGGATATGCAAGTCCCTTTAAGAGACCTTGGAGGCCTGGAGCAGAAAACATGGAGGGGAGGAAGATGCAAAAGACCCCTGGCTGGGATGCCCAGTTTGTTACTGGAAGGGCTATTTCAAGGACCAAGGCCACGTCACCCTTTTGCTATGGGCCCACAGATGCCAAGCAAGAGCGTGGGCTGAGGGCCCAACCTCCCTTCCCCCCAAATTCCATGACTAACTCTTTCTTCCATCTGCTTTCACACTTACTCACCCCGCCTGGGGCTCCAGGGAATCTCGATCCCATGGCCCCAGCTGTGGGGTGGTCACCTTGACATCAGCTGGGATGGGGCGGGGGGATTGCTGAGTACCTTCACCTCTCCCAGGCTTAGCAACACCTTCCTAAGGTTCCGACCTCCCACTCCGTGCCCCTGGGGCCTGGGACATGGCTCTGCGGCTCCAGATGGGCCAGCTTGTCTCCCTGGTGAAAGGAGGCATTGTGAGACCAGCCTGAGAGCTGGCAGGCACTCGCGAGGCTCCAGGTCCAGCCTTTTCTGTCTCTGGCTGTTTGGGCCTGCCTAGAGAAGAGGGAGGAGGACTGAGGGGACTGGGGTGGCTCTATGGGGCTTCTGGGCCCTGCGGATATGCCACCTTCAGATTTTCTGCCTTGGGTCTGAGGGCGGAGGCTGGAGGGCAAGGCTGGCCACTGGCACTGTCAGAACCTTGGAGCAGGAAGGACTTGCCAGCTGGACCCTGGCATATCTGGGGCCTTCGCCAAACTGAAAGCTGTGTGTGTGAGACCAGGCCAGAAAACCCTGTCCCCTGGTGGCCTAGGCAAACCTGCAGAGCCCTGGAGAGAGAAGCAGGGCACTGAGGCCATCCCGGGAAGGTTCTGAGGTTGGAGGGTGGGGGGTTAAGAGGGAGGATCTTGGGGTTTGCAGTTGCACCACAGACTGAGTCTATGGCAGTGGTGTCACTATCTGCGCCTACCGTTCATTGAGTCTTTACACTACTCAGTGTTAGGCACGGTGCCGCAACTCTACATACATTCTCTCATTTAGTCCTCATCTCCTCCGTATAAGGCTGCTATGATCTATCTGTAGGGCTGTTGTGTATCGTTGTCCAGGTGACATACATTATGTCATTTCATTATGTTAATTAAATGTTAATATCTCATTTAGTTACTAAGAAGGTATGAGGACTAAATGAGATCACGTACGTCACCTGGACAACGGCTGTTGTGTATAGTTGTCCGGGTTGCTCACTGCATAAGGCGACCTAGCCAAAAAAGGCGTGCAAAGGCTAAAATCCACCCCATGCAAATCTGTGTCTATAGAAATGTCCTATTCTTAGAGTACAGTCGACAGAAGGAAAGCTCTGAGATGAAATGGCTTGTCCAGGGCCCCATAACTAGTAATAGGGAGAACTGGGATTTACACTTGGGTCTGTCCACCTCCCAAACCACTCGCTAACCATTTTGCTCTCTGTGTTCAGGCCCGCTCACTGCAGTGCTCTCCACCTTCTTTCCTCAGGACCCAACTGCTCAGAGGCAGCAGTGCGGTGCGAGGCAGGAGCCTGTGCTGCAATCCCAACTATCTCTTATTACATTGCCTCGCCTCACCTCATTCTTCTCATCTGAAAAGTGGGTCTGTCGATTAGAGTGCTTTAGAAGCAAACAACGAAAACCCACTTGGGCTTACTTAACAAAAAAGGGGTGCCCTGGAAGACTCTGGGGCTTGCCATGAAATGGAAGGGGGAATTAAACGAGGCCTTGGGAAAGCCTGAAACCAGGACCGCTCCAGGGATCCAGCAGCAGACTGGTGACTGGTTCCCTACATGATAAAGCTGGCTCAGTTATCAGAAGAGGGAGCAGTGCAAGGAGCCCCAAACAACTCGTGTCCACGTCAGGGAGGGGCCTGGCCTGCTCGTAGGGATGGGTGGGGAAGCTGCAAAGTTGCCCGAGATGCATGGGAGCATCGTGTCTCTCTCTGTCCCCCCAGTTCAGGACAGAATGCCACCTCCTCATCCTGGTTTTTCCGCTGACAGTTCAAATGTCCTTGGGCAAGTCATTTTCCCACCTGGACCAGCGTTTCTTTATCCTTAGAAGGAAGCTGATCACCTTTAAGGCCCATGCTTAGCTCATTGAGGCTTTAGTAAGCCATCCCAGAGGAATTTCAGAGATAAAAGAAGTTCCTGGGAGCAATTGCTCCACCTGAAAGAATGAATCGTAAATGGTGGAATGTCAAGCATCCATGAAGAGGAGCCTGGGTGGGGTTTTGTGGGTCACAAGTGGAAAAACAACACCCACGTCACCTAGGAGACCAAGCAGGGAGAGGGGCTGCAGTGCGCAGTGCGTGGACCTCATGCCTCCAGAGCCTCCGCTGTGAGAGGCCTACGCTGTGAGCAAGTGGGTGGCCACGTTGGCAGTTTATTCACTGGAGGGGTTGCCGGCAGAGGAAGCATAGCTAGCTAACGGGAGCAAGGGGCCTCTGGGCCAGTCATGTCACAGTGCCTTTGTTGAAGGGACACAGAGATTCGTGACAGCAGACTACAGCACGAATGGAACTGGGCCTCAGTTTCCACCTCTGTCAAATGGGGATAACCTGTCATGGCTGTATCCTTGGGGCAGCATGGGGTCCTGCACATAGGTGCTCAAAAATTAGTTGTTGAATATTACTAGCTAACACGTGATGGGTACTTATGTTCCAAGCACCATTCTAAGAATTCAGGTACTGTTATCATCCCCAGCTAGAGATCAGCAAACTGAGACACAGAGAGGCTGAGTCACCTGCCCAGGGCCAGGGAGCCATTTGGAGGCAGAGCTGGGCTTTTAACCCAGGCCATCTGGCTCTGGGGTCTGTACTCTTAAGCATAACTATACCTACACTTGACTAAATGAGTGAATTAATGAATGTGGGTTTGGGGTTAGGACTTCTCAAAATCTTTGCTTTGGAAACATGAGCTGACACATCCCGCAAGAAATTCTCTTTTTCTTAAGCTATCAGTAGGTTCTGGTATTTACAGAAGACACTTTGCAAATGTAACAGTGTGTCCAAACCTGGTCTCATCATCTTTCTCCCAACCTGTCCCTCCTCTTCCTCTCCTCCCAATTTTGGCTCATGCTGTCACTGAGGACATTTGCCCAGGAGAGAAACTTTAGCCATTCTTGACACCTTTGTGTCTCTCACCTGGACAGTGTCTGGGCCAGCACCTCCAGGTCACAGCAGAAACATTATCCCACACCAAGTCCATCCAGATGTCACCCCTGTCATCCTCCACGTCTAACACCTTGCTGGAGCTTTCAGAATTCATGAAATCTTGACTCTCCTTTCTTATCCCACGGTGATGGAATTAATGGCTTGTCTCTTATTCCATTTAAACTATTACTGCGAAATGATTTAACCAAAATTTAGTAGCTTACAGCAATATTATTTTATTATTATTTCTCATGGTTCTATGGGTTCACTGGGCTCGGCTCTGGCGTCCCTTCTCCAGGTTTTTTGTGGGGTTGCAGTCACAATGAATGAAGTCAGAGTGATCTAGAGTCTTCCTCGTTGACATACCTTGCAGTTGACACTGGTTGTCAACTGGGATGTCAGCTGGGATTGTTGGCCAGAACATCTACACATGGCCTGTTCATGTACCCTGGGCACAGCATGGCAGCTGGATTCCAAGAATAAGTGTCCCTAAAAACAGGAAGTGGGATCTACCATTCTCTTAAGAGTTGAGTTACTTCTACCATATTGTATTGGTCAAACAGTCACAGAATCCATATTCAAGGGAAGGACCTACAGAATCCCACATTTCAGTGGGAGGCTTTTCAAAGTAGTTGGGGGACAAGTTTTAGAACCATCACATTTCCTAATCTGTCAGGAGACTCTTGGGCAGGAAGTCATTGCTCAACCTCTTCAATTCTTCCTTCCATATAACCGACTTCTGCTGAATTCTTCACTTCCTTTAGCTCTCCACTCCCTTGAAGGCACTTTTCCCCTCACTGGCAGCCCAAAGGTGGAACAAAGCCATTTCTTCTCGATTTTCACCAAGGTCATGTGTCAAAATGTGGTAGGCATTCACTGGCTCATGGGCGTTGGGTAATGCAGCTGTGTACCGATGACTTAAAACTGAATGTCAGAGTTCTGTGCTCTCAAGAGTCCTCCAGCTGCCCTGGCCCCTGGTTCTCCCTCCTTGGCTTCATCATCCCACAGATTGCTAGACCCTCTCCCACTTTCAACTCACTCTCATCTCCTCTGTCATCTCCCCCTCCAAATTCCACTTCCTTTATTACCCTCCACAGTTAAGTTCTCTGCCCCGCTCCTTCCCAGGCATCCCCGCTGCATCGAGAGGGCTCTCTTCCTACAATTACCAAGTCTTTTTGGCCAAGAGAACTGTGGAACCCAGGCGTTCCCTCCCCTAAGAGGAATTCAGTTGTCAGAACATTCCCTTTCTCCACTCTTGGAGTTAGAAGGGTCCTGAGCGATCTTTTAGCTCAACCACTGCGAGCCCATGTTCCTGGAAGCGGTACTGTTTCTTACATTGGTCAAAGATGGTCTGCAGAGGGAAGTGGCCAACTTTGTGTGGGAAATTCTGGGTTAAGGTGGAGCAGGCTTCCTCTGACTGCAGCACCGTCTACTAGCTCTTTCTGGGATCAAGGGGCTGCTCCACCCACTTCTGTGCTGTCCGGTGTCTCAAGCCACACATGCCCACGGAGCACTGGAAATGTGGCTGGTGAGACTGAGGAACTTAACTTTAATTGATTTTTTTTTTTTTTTTTAATTCAGGTCATTTTTGACTCTTTTTTTAAATATTTATTTATTTATTTATTTTTGACAGAGAGAGAGAGAGAGAGAGAGAGAGAGAGAGAGAGAGAGAGAGAGAGAGAGAGAACTGAACTGGGGGAAGCTCCCAGCTCAGCACATGGTTCCGCACGGGCTGGGGCCGGGATTCGATCCTCGGTCCCCAGCGCTGCAAAGTGAGCGCGTAACCCACTGAGCCATCCCGGCTTCCCCGTTTAATTGATTTTGATTAATTTTAATTTAAATAATTACATGAGCCTAGTGGCTACTGTATTGGACAGCACAACCTCTGTGTCTTTGATATTCTAATAGATATTAAGTAGCTTTCCCTAACATGTTTGGCCACAGTTTCCATCTATTTCTCTCTCTCTCTTTTTTTATTGTTGTGCTATTAACCCTTGTTTTGCAGTTTGGGAAATTCTCCTCTGGTCCAATTCTTGTCTGGCAGATGGGGAGAGTGATCGCAGGGAGGGAAAGGGAGGTTTCCAGGCCTGCACTCAGGCCTCTTCTCTTGCCTGGTATAGCTCTGCCTCTCCGGTCTGCAGTCAGCTTTCAGTAAGGACTCAAGCCACAAGGAAGGACGACATTGAGTTTTAAGGCTCAACATTGTGGCAGAAACTTGCACATACAGGCACTCCTTTCATCCTCTCAATAACCTATTGAGGTGGGAATTAGTAGCCCCAATATACACCTGGGGAAACTGAGGCTCAAAAAGGGGAAGAAACGTTCCCAAACTCATACACATAGCCATGCTTGAAATTAGCAGAGCTGTGTCCAAAATGTGCAATTGGCAGGAAAAAGGTGGGGAAACACCAGGAAAGAAAAGAATAAACCCCTGTAAACAATGAACAAAGAAATGGGGTGGGAAGTAGGAGCACAGGGAACCAGCCCAGGTCCAGAGGAAAATCAGGAGAAGCAGAGAAAACGTCTGCAAAAACCAAAGCTAAAAATGACCCCGGCACTTACTGTCCAGGGATGGGTGGGCCTCTGGTCCTCCCGCCACCTTCCTATTAGTTGACAGGCACATGGGGATGGGGGAGGGGCGGGGTTGTGAATGCTCTGGCCAATAGGGGCAGCCCTAACAAGTGGCAAGTGGGAGGACCAATCAAATCCGCTCTTCTAGGGTGTTTGGATTTACAAGGTGTAAAATTGTTTCTAGCCGCCAAACCCTTTGGGTTGTCTTGACTTAACCTTACGTCAATGCTGCAGCTACAGACATGAGCAAATGAGTAATGGCTGGTTCAAAAGACAGGATGACTTCACGACCAATAATGAGTAATTAGGGACAATGGATGATGTTGTGCTCTGTGGGTAGTAAGAGCTCCATCACGGGAGATATTCAAGACTTCTTATCTGGGAAGATGGGGCCTGAGAAGAGATCAGACCTGCTGATTGGACTTGGAAGCATCCCTTCCTCCACTCTCCACATTCCTCTTAGAGAAGCCCCCACACCCCCACTTCTCAGGGTCTGCCCCACTGGCCTGTGTTGTGGGCAGTGGTCCCCAGACGGGTGGTAACTCCCCACCCCAGCAGGCCCATCAAGCTCACTCTCCTAGAGTTTGACAGACACCGGTCTGGTGGGTGTTTGAACGAGGAGGACTCCTATAGCTGGGTGTGAGGCAGGCAGGAGTCCTGTGAAAACTAGTGAACAGAGGGAAAGGGAGAAAAAGGGCCTGCAGACCCGAGGGCGGGGGTGGTGGGAAGTCACGTCATTTCTTATGTTCTGGTTTTGCGTCTGGCCCCTGGGAGCTCTGCCTGCAGTTTCTTGCACAAGAGTCCTGCCACGAACACCACCCTCCCCGTTATTTCCAAGTGAGCAAGTGCCTTCTGTGCTTGTAACTGAAGTGAGGGGAGCTGTGTTGGTGTGTGTGTCTGGGTGTTGGGGAAATGTATTAAATATTGTGTCCGCGAGAGCCTGTGTAGCTGGTGAGGATACATCCCGGGCAGTGGACCAGCCACTCTTCTCTGACCCGGATCTTCCCACTTGTGTCCTGCGGGTTTGGAGGAGAAGAGGGTCAGCTTTCTGTTGCAATGCTGACTGCCTCAGAAAAACCACATTCATTCAAATGAGCCAGTCGTTCATTCTACAGATGTGTATTGACTGCTAATGGGCATTCTAGGCAAAGAAATACAACAGACAAAAACAAACAAAAGCCTTTGTACAAGATTGGCCTCAGTTTCCCTATCTGGAAAATGGAGGTTGGACAACAGACTTCTCTGGGTTGTAAGTGTCGGTGGTTCACTGAGCTGTCTTGTGAATGCTTCTTGCCAGAACCTGAATCAGTACTCCAGGCACCTGGAGGGGGCTGGGCAGGAGACCTGGAACCCGAGAGGCAAGGTGGTTGGGTGGTGAAGGCTCATGGACTCACATTGCAGGCTCGCCGGGCCTGCCAGCTGGCTGGGCCCCGTCCCATTCCCAGCCACTGGGCTTCCTCAGCAGCCAGCCTTCACCTGTTACTGCTCAGCTCTCCCTCTCTGGCCTGGGGGCTGCCCAACCCTCCTTCTGCCCTTCCTCCTATGGCCTCCCCCACTGTCCACTTCTGACCTTTAGGTGTGGTAGAATCCTGGAATACCAGGCAGGGTTCAAATACCAGTGCCATCACTTTCTGCTTGTGTGACCTCAGACAAGCTTCTTGTTCTCTCTGTGCCTCTATGCTTTTCTCTGTAAAATGGGGATAATCACAGCACCTTTCCTCATGGGTGAGGGGATAACATATGGCAGGCACATAAAGTGTTATTTTGTTACACACAGGTTCCCCACGGAGCAATGGGGCTGGTCTGGGTTTTATACGAAGACTCTCAGTTTGCTCCTCTCTGGAATGAGGAAAATAAAGATGGTGCGCGTTTCACAGGCCAGGCAGAGCTCCTCTGCGGGTTCCGGGCTCAGCTCCACCGCTGACGCCCTGGACGATCTTGAGCAAGTCTCTTCTCCTCTGAGACAGACCCCTTGTTCCTCACGAGCAGAACCCAGGTGCTGTTAGCCTGTCTCTCAGCACCCTTGGCAGGACAGCCCCGCCCCAGGAGGTGACTCCTGGTGGGTCTAGGGCACCCGGGGGTCTCGCTGCCTGACCCGGTGAGTGGGCTAGGGACTTCTGGCCAATGAGAAGAGAGGCGAGCTCTTCTGGGAGCTACTGGGAGGAGGGTCTCCTCCCTCTTAAAAGGGGGACAAGGGAGGAGGGAGTTCCCTGTTTGAGCCCCGAAACCATTGCAGCATTGCAGCCTTGTGGGGACTGTGAGGGAAGGGCTGGGCCAACGTGAAGGAGGGAGCCTGTGACGAGGGAGCGTCTGGGTGCTGAAGGCCTGTGCAGGGAGAACCTGGAGTTTGTCTAACTTAGAACTTCGGGCTTTTGTTTTTGTCGGATAAATGTGTCTATCGTTTAAGCCACTTTGGGTTGGCTTTTTGTTTCTTGAAACTGACAGGATCATAACGCGAGACTCTCCTGAGCCTCGGTTTTCTCATCTGTAAGATGGAGAGGATAATTCCTACCTCACAGAGACTGTGAACACTGCAGGAGAGGACAGGTGTGACCAGCGCGGCAGCCTCTACATAACAAAGGGCTCCCTCTTGTCTTCCTCTGCCGGCCCAGGACCAGGTGTCCTTCAGTGACACAGTGACTCACTTCCTGCCACAGCTTTGGCCCCAGCTCCCCACCATGCCTCTCAGGCTTGCCTGGATGTCCCCAGTGGACCCAGCACCATAAGAGCAATGCAGATGTCAATCTCACCCACACGGTGAGTCAAAGCAAGCCATGGAACCAGGGGTGTGGTGGCTTGGAGCCCGGGCTCCAAGTGGCAGCCAGTCCTCAGGTCTGAGTCACCGCTCTGTCATGGCCTATATGTGTGCCATCGGACAGCCACACTGAGGTCTCCCTGTCTCAGCTCTTTGGTCTGTGAGCTGTGATTGGATGAGCGAATGCCGTCGGGTGCTTGGCACTGGGAGGGGCTCAAAAGTGGCAGTTCCTTGTCCTCAATGCCCCAGTGTCCAGGTTCTCAAAAACCTATGACTTCACGGGGAAGCCAGGGTGGCTCAGTGGGTTAAGCGCTCACTTTGCAGCACCAGGGACCGAGGATCAAATCCCGGCCCCGGCCCTTGCGGACCCATATGCTGAACTGGGAGCTCCCCCAGTTCAGTTCTCTCTCTCTATCTCTCTCTCTCTCTCTGTCAATAAATAAATAAATAAAACTTAAAAAAAAAAAAAAAAAACCTTAAAAAACAAAACCTGTGAGTTCAGTGATCATCTCATCCGGCTTTTTTTTTTTGGAATGCAACTTTTTCAGATAAAATCTTGCATGAAGGAACATTCATAGTAAGTTCATTTGTAATCACCTCCGAAAGCTGGGAACAACCTAAACACCCATCAACAGATCAATGGATAAACAAACGGGTGCTGTTTCCACACAACTGAACACTACTCGGCGCTAAAAAGGAGTGAACTGCTGAATGATACTTGTGCCAACAAAGATGAATCTCAAAAGAATTATGTGGAGTGGAAGAAGCCAGACAAGAAAGAGTACATACCATATATTCTATCTGCATGGAATTCTAGGAAATGCAAACTGGTGTAGCGTGAGAGAAGGCAGAGCCAGTGGTTCCTGGGTAGAGGGAGGAGTTAAAAAGGGGGTATAAGGAACTTTTGAGGGTGATGGATATGTGCACTATCTTGATTGTGTTGACGGTTTCATGAGCATATATATATGTATATATATATAGACATATATATATATGTCTATATATATGTATATATATAGACATATATATATGTCAAAACTGATCAAATTGTACACTTTGACCCATTTTTCATTAAAAAAACATGCAGCTCATGTGCCACATTCATTTAATTTTACATAAACACTCTCTTTGGGGGAAGCCGGGATGGCTCAGTGGGTTAAGCGCTCACTTTGCAGCACCGGGGACCAGGGATCGAGTCCCGGCCCCGGCCGTGTGGAACCATATGCTGAGCTGGGAGCTCCCCCAGTTCAGTTCTCTCTCTCTCTCTCTCTCTCTCTCTCTCTCTCTGTCAAAAAAAATATATATATATGTATTTAAAAAACAAACAAACAACAAAAAAAACCACTCTCTTTGAAACAAAGAAATCTGACTGGTTTTCAATGTGAAAATAAATCACAAAAACCTTTTGGAGTTATTGCTAAACAGAACTTGTCTCTAATCCTAATGTAACGGAAATGTAGGTGATGATCAGTATTTAATAATATTTTCTCGTGTGGCCAATGTCAAAGCACGCAACTTCGAGGGGTAAGGTTAGGATTGTCATCTGTGAGTTATCTCGGGGTAAACACTGCAGCCTCTAGCACCCCTGGTGCGTGTTCTCTGGACAAACGGGAAATGGGTTAACTATGTCAGTTTTTACCTGGTAAAATGGTAAAAACAGGACAAAACAAAAATCTCGTGAGGAAGCCCAATGTGTAAAGGTGAAAAGCGCAGACCTCATGGCTGGGGGGGGGTGAGCTGGAGAACCAGGGCATGCCCTTGACCGCTCCCCACCACAGATGGGCACCCACTGAGCCTATTTTGAGCAACCACACATGCTTCTGAGAAAGGGGAAGGGCCTCGTGTAAAACCACACAGACTGAGTGGAGGGGAGCCAGGCCCAGAGGCTGAGTTTCCTTTCTGTGTGGCCAGAACTCATTTCTAGAGGCACTGGGGGTCAGGTGGGTGTTCATCAATGACCTCAAGTCCAAAGGCACAAGCGGTAAAAGGATCTGAGGTTCTACTCTGTGCTGCCTGTCCCTTCGACGAGGCTCTGAGGGGAGCACAGAAGTACGCAGGCCCCGGGCTCCTGTCCTCAAGGAGCTCCCAGTCTAATTGGGGGCAAAAAAGGCCTAGACTTCAGTACGAATCTGAGACACACACTTTTAAAGATGGCTTGAGTGTAAAGTCCCTGGGCTGGAGTACTGCTGACCACCCACCCAGCGAGCTGCCTGCAGAGAGGAAGCTGTGTCTCCAGCAGCTTGGGAAGAAGGGATGAGGACCAGCACTTGGTGACAAGTATCACAGGTGGCTATCATTGAAAGCCAGGATAAGACTTAAGCAGTGTGTCACATTGCTCCAATTAACGTTCATTATTTCAGTCGAGACACTGAGGCCCAGACAGGGGACTCATCCAGACCCCAGGGGTCCCAACTCCAAATTCTCATCACCCTCCTGAGCTGCAGCTCAGTGAGGCTGGGAGCTGGCCTTCACGCTGCAGTCTGCCATTCCTCTCCGTGGGACAGGCGGTGGGGACTGGGCCTCAGGCTGGGTCCTGGATAGTGAGACCAGGGTGGGGCACACACTGAGGCTGAGAGGGGAGGAGGCTGGAAAACCCATCCTGGCCCCTCTGGCTGAGGCTGGGTCAGGTGGTGACTGATTTCCTCCCCCTCTGAGCCCCCTGGAATGCTTGGAACTCAGTGATGACAGTCCAGAAGTTTCCCTTCCCCTGGAGGGCCTTGGCGTAGAGGGAATATTCTAGATAAGGACCCAGGGCTTTGACCTTTCCTCCCAACCTCCCCGCTCCTTTCCCGGGGACCTCATGTGCTCCAAGGGTGGAAACAGCCACTCAGGGACGCTTGGCTCCCCCTGGTCAGCCTGTCCCCTTCCTGCTCCAGTTCCTGTACTGGGATTAAGAAAAACAACACGTTCTTACATTTGACAGCTCTTGGCAGCACACAAAGAACGCTCACATATGTGCCCTCACTAGAAGTGAGTTTCCCCAGTCTTCACAATCCAGGTGGGAATCATTATCCTTATTACACAGGTGAGGAAACTGAGGCTCAGCGATGCCGGATTACCTGGGCCACAGAATACGTGATCAGAGTCTGTTCAGCACCCGTCTCTGGCCTCCTGGCTTTGCCCCAGCCTTTTCCTACCCTTGCACTTCTGTAAATACCAAAGGGGAATGTTGTGTGATGGATACCAGACAGGCTCCTCTCAGCACCGTTGCTTACTTTTGCTGCATTTTCCTTGGGCCCATTACTTCACCCCTCTGGGTTTCAGTTTCCTTATCTGTAAAAGGAGGTAATAATAGTAACCACCCCTCGGGGTTGACATGAGGCTGGAACCAGGCAATCACTCTTAAAGATCACTCTTAAAGAACGGAGCCCATAGCGGGCAGAAAGCCCTCAGTAACAACAGTGGCTGTTTTATCACAGGCCCTGGAGGTGAGACCACGTCTTCCTGCAGCTCTGCCTTGTCCTGTCCGGCTGTTGAGAGGTTCAAATGAGATGGCTGATGGTAAAGGGCAGGAAGTGTGAGAATTTATTTCTGCCGAGATATAAATGGCCACACAAGACCCCAGTTGTCTGAAGAAGGGAGGCTGCTCCTTAAATTTCATGTCTCCTCTAGACAGAAGTAAACTAAGAAAATCCTAAAGCACCCTCAGATGTGTTAGTTCAACCTTCTGTTTCATAAGGGAGGGCACCGAGACCCAGAGAGGGGCGGGACTTGCTCAATGTCACAAAGCAAGGCAGGGAGGAGGCTGACCTGGAACCCTTCCTGCTCAGCCATGTGGTTCTTTGGTTCCCATCCCCCGAAGGACTGGCCCATAGAGACCTGGAATAGTCGGTGTTTAAGGGCAAGTGCAGGATGGAAACGTCACTCTTATATGGTGACCAGATTTTAACATTGGTAAAGCGGGACCCCATTGACCGGGGGGGGGAGGGGGTTCTTGATTAAAAATGTGGTCTATGTCCCGCCGTTCCCTAGCTTGTCGTGCATTCTTTCCAAAAATCGGGACTTTTTTAAAACGCCGTGGGACACGGGACAAATTGTTAAAAATTGGGACTGTCCCGCCAAAAGTGGGACGTCTGGTCACCTTATCTTAGCAGGAGCAGTCAGTGGGATGAATGCTGTGGTTTTCCCGGAGCCAACATCACCAGTGGTCATGGACCTGTGGCCTATGCTTTCTTGTAGCATAAAGGACCCAAAGCTGTGAAGGGCCTGTCCTTCCTCTCCTGGAGCCTGGGCCCAGCTCTCACCAGCGTCATTAAGAGGGACGCAGTCAGGCAGGGCAGTTCTGGAGAAGGAAATGAGGAAGAAGAGAGCACTTCCCATGAGGCACTGGGCCCTTTGATTTGCATGGATTAGAAAACCCAGCTCAAACTGGCTTAAAGAATAGAGGAATTAACTAATTTGTGCATCTAAAAATTCAGAGATGAATCAATCCTCAGGTATAGGCTGCTCCAGCAGCTGAAGTGAAAATTGCCACGGTGGTGGTTTAAAAACGAGTCCATAAATTCTGACACTCCCTTTGAAGGAAGCCTCACTATCCCCCCCCCCCCCCCCGATGTGGGCTGGACTCACTGTCTGACTTCCGAGCACACTCCAGACCTTTCCCTTGCTTCTAGAATAGGAAAAAAGGAGAAATTACAGTTTGCAACTTTAGAGACTAGGTCACAAGAGGGACTGTGGTGTCTCTCTCTCTCTCTCTCTCTCTTACTCGCTCTGGTGGAAGCCATCTGCCACTTGGTGAGGAACAGAGGCCTCCTGCCAACAACCCTGTGAGCCGTCTTGGAAGTGGATCCTCAGCCTTCAGGTGAGCGCAGCCCTAACCAACATCTTATGAACTGATGAGAGACGCTGAGCCAGAATCACCCATCTGGGCCCCTTCCAATTCCCAACCCTCCACCATGTCAGCGGTAATAAATGTTTGTTGTTTTAAGCTGTGAAGTTTGGGGTGATTTGTTACATACTGGGTAACCAACAGAGGCACAGACTGGGTTCTCGTTCTCCGTGGAGTCTCTGGACACTGCCTTCCTCCGTAGGTTGGCTTCATCCTCAAAAGGAATTCTCTCTCGGTGATAAGAGCTGCTGCACTTGTAGCTTCAGATCCCCTCAGCACACTGTCCAGCGAGACGGGGTCTCTCTCCCAGCACCCCTGCAGAAGCAAGCAGCAGCTTCGGTCCCCTGGAAGCCCTGCTGACTCCTCTTAAATCCCTGGCTCTTACTGAAGAAGTGTCCGTTTTTGTGGCTGGGGAGATGTGAGGAGGCCTGGCCATCTGAGTCCACCGGGAGAGGGAGGTGCTACCCATCCCCCTACCCAATCGCATGGGATTCCAGCTGAAGGAAACATGGCTCTGATTGGGGACAGATGCTGGGAAGCCACACAGTCACCACAATGCCAAGGTCATGGTGTCCATGGAAGGCTCAGGAACAGGGAATTTCCCATGGGCCTCAAGTACCTTCCAGAGTGTAATAACATGGCTTAGAGCTTAAGGTGTGGGCTCTGGAGTCAGACAGGATCCAAGTCCTGCTTCTGTTGCTCACCAGCTTCCATGAATTTTCTGTGCCTTGGTTTCTCCATCTATAAAATGGGGTTAGAATGCCCAGGAATGCAGGTGGGAGAATGAAATGAGGTACAGTTAAGGCTTAGTAAGTCCTATTATTCACTCAAAATATTCACTGAGTAGTCACTGCTCTCTTGCCCTGGCTACATCAAGAGGCACTCACAGGAAGAAACTATGGCCATGTCTCCATCTTAGTAACCCCAGTGCTTGGCACATAGGTACATGGATGCTGAGCTGAGCTGAATTGTTTGGAAAAGGAAATAAATGTTATTTGTGGCTCCAAGGGACAACACTAAGACCAAGGACAGTGAAAATTTTCGAATTCAGAATTCAATTTGATCTAAAGGAGAACTTTCAGATAATAAAAGTAGAGCTAGTTATGAGTAGAAAAGAAAATGAAAGAACTATTTATTGAAGGCTTACTCTGTGCCAGGCATGGGACTAAGCATGTTTACAGGTTCTGTCCATTTAATCCTCACAACCTTATGAGGTAAATACTATTATTAACCCTGTTTCACAGGTGAGGAAACTGATAACAGAACAATTGAGCTTGTTCATTTACTCACTCATCAAATGAGTGCCTCGCCTATGGCAGGCCCTGGGGATTCACCCCGAAACAAAGTAGACAAGGGTTTGAGTCACCTGTTAAGCAAGGAGCAAAGCTGAGACATCAGAACCCAGTGGGTTTGTCTTCAAAGCCCAAGTGCACAACCATTAATTACATGGATTCCTTCCAGAACAGGATCCTCATAAACTAGTGAGTCTCCTGTCACTGAAGGTGTGCAAATGAGAACTGGAGAAAGCTGAGGGCTAGTTTGAAGGAGTTCCAACTTGGGATGGACTGGGGCCAGTGGACTGCAAGGGCCTCGTGACTGTTCTGCAAGCTCTTGTATTTTCCAAAGAGCCTCTGATAACCAGAGCCTCTCATTACCAGGAAAAAAACAAACAAAAAACAGGGATGGAGGGAAAAGGGAAGAGGAAGAAAAGTGGGGAGCAGGAATAGGGTTGACTTCTAAGGCGTCAGCGCTGGCTGCAGGCACCCAGGGGCAGGGTGCCACCCAGTGGAAGACTGTGAGAATACAGCTGAAACGAGAAAATGGGAGACAAAACGAAGGAAGCTAAATATAGAATCCGAGATGGAGAAATTGGCAGAGTGCGTGGCTGGGCTGGGTCAGGACCTGTCCTCAGTGTTCCAGACCTTTCTGCACATAACAACACTATACACAATGTAAGACATATACATTATAAAAATAATGTAAGACACTTTTTTGTTTTCATTTTAACCTTTGAAATTGCGATGTGTTTTTACAATGAATGGGATGTATAGTTTAACAGAGGTGCATTCTCCAATTGCTAGCATCCAACATTTGATAAAACATGTCATAACTCCCACTGACAGCCCTCACCATGTGCCAAATGCGAGCTAAGCCTTCTATATGCATTACCTTATTGAACCCATGCCCATTTCCAGAAGAGGAGACAGGCTGAAGGAGGTAAGGACATGTGTCCAGCCTCAGTATGTCTGTGGGTGCAGAAGCTGTCTGCAGAACCTTGTACTTGTCTATTGCTCCAGTGCCCTGATTCCTGACCTTATGTCCCCAATTATATGGTTCTATCACTAGCTGATTGCTCCTCTACTTCTACCCCCCACCCCCACCATGTGCCCAACTAGGGCAGGGACTGCATTTGTTCATCTGTTGGGAAAATTCAACAAGAAGACAAGAGCACTGGTTTGACCCTTGGGCTGGACCCAGGCAACTCCCTGCTCCCTCCCCCTGTGCTTTGGAATGTGCATTCCACTTGCCTTCCCTGCTGCCAGCAGCTGCTCCAAAGATACCGATACTAAGAGATAGAAATGTGTTGATACGATCTCAGCTGTGAAGTGACCCCAGTGAAGGCCCCTGACTACGAGGCTGAACGCAGTTTAAGTCCTCTATAAAAACCTTTGAAGATTTAGCAGGCATATACAGAAAACTGCCCATCTTTAGGCCACCCAAGACAAGTTTCCTAAGTTCCCTTGCTTGTTAAAAGTGCCACCTACCAGTCTGGGGTGGTCTGTCTTTTTCTTTGGCCTCTTCCTGCCGCTGCATTTGGGGGCCAGTTTCAGATTACATCTGGGAAGCCCCCTACAAGGTTGCAACCCAACATCACCTCATTTAATCCTCCCCCAAACCCTATGAAATGGGTACCATTATTACCATTTTACCTACAGAGGCAATTTTTTTTTTTAAAGATTTATTTTATTGATTTTTTAAAAATATATTTTTATTTATTTATTTTGACAGAGGAGAGAGAGAGAGATACAGAGACAGAGAGAGAACTGAACTAGGGGAGCTCCCAGTTCAGCACATGGTTCTGCACGGGCCGGGGCCAGGACTCGATCCTCGGTCCCCGGCGCTGCAAAGTGAGCGCCTAACCCACTGAGCCATCCCGGCTTCCCCTTTATTGATTTTTGACAGAGAGAAACAGAGACAGAGAGAAGGGGGAGGGCCCAGAGCAGTCTCCATAGATGACATTAGTTTTTTCATAGTTTCACTCCACAGGTGGGCACAGGGCTGCACAGGGCAGGAACTGGGCCAGGAGCCTCCTGCATAGGTCCCGGCAAGAACTGAACTGGGGGCACACCCCAGCTCAGCATGTGGGTCCGCATGGGCCGGGGCCAGGATTCGATCCTCAGTCCCCAGGGCTTTAAAGCAAGCACTTAACCTGCTGAGCCATCCCAGCTTTCCGGAGAGGCAATTTTACTTTTTTTTTTATTATTGTTTTTGACAGAGACAGAGAGAGAACTGAACTGGGGGAACTCCCCAGTTCAGCACATGGGTCCACATGGGCCAGGGCCGGGATTCGATCCTCCGGGCTTCAAAGCGAGCGCTTAACCCGCTGAGCCATCCCAGCTTTCCCACCGAGAGGCAATTTTAAATAAAGAAAGGCATCTAAGTTGTAATGATTAGGTAAGAAATACACAAAAGGGAGAACTGTAACTGTTTTGATATCGGCATGGGGTAATTTAGCTTCCAACTTTCCTAGTTATAGAAAATATTTAAAATGTATTCTACAAGTTTAGTTCATGACATGTTCAATGAAAAAAATATTAAACATTATGTATATATGGTATGACCCTGGCATTTATAGCTACACAGGTACCTTATTAATACACAGGAAACAACCTGGTTTGTTGCGCATAGACACGGGGAGCTCGGGGTGAGGGTAGTCAGAGAGAGTACTTGACCTGAGACAGGTGTTGTTGGCTCTATTTGGATGATGGGATAGCCAACAATTTTTTATATATATTTTTTCCATTTCTCTAAAAGTGATCATGTAATTTTTTTTTAATAATTAAAAAACATCTTAAGTACACTTATAAGTCCAAAAAGGATTTGGACATTAGGAAACAAGGAAGGACATTCCAGGCCGAGAACAGCAGGAGAAAGCAAAGGAACGGAAGTGGGAGATCACAGGATGTGAGCCCTGAATCAGCCTTGAGC
This sequence comes from Craseonycteris thonglongyai, assembly GCA_004027555.1. Taxonomy (NCBI): domain Eukaryota; kingdom Metazoa; phylum Chordata; class Mammalia; order Chiroptera; family Craseonycteridae; genus Craseonycteris; species Craseonycteris thonglongyai. The sequence goes on from PVKE010005112.1 coordinate 59,924, forward strand.
ACCTGCCAAATGCTCAGCAAATCCTGGCCACTTACGTAGGTCTTCCTGCTCTGAGTGGGTCAAGCCTCCATGCTTAAAATGCCACAAGGGTCCCTGCCTGGCTGTGCACTAGGGAGGTGCTTGAAAGAACAATATCAGACTTTCAGATTTACAAAATGCACCCTTTTTCTAGATGGGGATTTTTCCGTCCACATTACCAACATCCACTAAAGCTACTTCTATTCCTGGCTGATCTTACTCGGTTTCCTTTCACTAAACAGAATTAAAGTTGGGTGACTAACAGCACCTGCCTGAGGCAGTGTGGTGGAATGGGAAAGTACCTGGGGAGCTGTGGTTTGACGAAGGTGTATGGGCAGTCAGTTCCCCTCTGGGTTAGATCAGTGGTTTGGATCCATTTATTCAAACAGAATCCAACAGAGAACACCAAAGTTAAAAAGAATGTGTATGTGTGTGTGTCACATAAACTTCATAGCGGAGTCGAGTACTTGCAAGGTTTACCATCTCTCAGTCCTTCAACAAAGGTAGATAGTACTAGAGGCCCATCTTACAGAGAAAATCTGAACCATAACTCTCCCCACTTAGGGCACTGCAGGGCAGATTAAAAACTGGACTAGGGGGAAAGCCGGGACGGCTCAGCGGGTTGAGCGCTCGCTTTGAGGCCATGAGGACCGAGGATCGAATCCCGGCTCCGGCCCAGGCAGGACCCACGTGCTGAACTGGGGAGTTCCCACAGTTTGGTTCTCTAACTGTCTCTGTCTCTGTCTCTCTCTCTATCTGTCAAAAAGTAAAATAGAAATAACTATGCACT
>PVKE010005113.1:0-60730 GCA_004027555.1 Craseonycteris thonglongyai
GAGGACCGAGGATCGAATCCCGGCTCCGGCCCAGGCAGGACCCACGTGCTGAACTGGGGAGTTCCCACAGTTTGGTTCTCTAACTGTCTCTGTCTCTGTCTCTCTCTCTATCTGTCAAAAAGTAAAATAGAAATAACTATGCACTGAAGACAAAAAGATAATTTCTCTCTATAAATGTGAAAAGATAAAAAAAAAAAGATTCAGAATTGTTTTAATCCTATTTATATGTGTTTGTTTTCCCTTCTATATGTAAGTTCTTATTGAGGTTAATGTACATTATTATTTTAATGTATAAAGAATTTGGATATATTTTAAGGTTTTAAAAAAAGCAACCTTTTTGTTTTAATATAAAAGTATGTCTTCTTCCTGTAAAATAAAATTTGTCCTTTTTGTTAATGTATTTCTGTATTTAGTAAGTTTAAAGACTAGGTCTCATTTATCTTCAAAACTTTTAGTCAAGATTTTGACATAAATTCTTTCTTACTTTTTATATACCATAATGATATTTATTTATTTATTTATTTATTTATTGTTTTTGACACAGGAGAGAGAGAGAGAGAGAGATACAGAGACAGAGACAGAGAGAGAACTGAACTGGGGGAATTCCCCAGTTCAGCATATGGGTCCGCATGGGCCGGGCCTGGGCCGGGATTCGATCCTTGGTCCCAGGTGCTGCAAAGTGAGCGCTTAACCCACTGAGCCATCCCGGCTTCCCCTCACTTTTTAATAAATAAATAAAATTCAAGGTTTTAGAGTTTAGATTTTAGTTTTTAGTCATTCTGTTAAAATTCAGAAATTATATAGGTAAGAGTAACAGTATTGATGAATAATAATTTTATTTTACGGTTTGTGTGCATACAGAATTACTATTGTAACTGAATTACTCCTCATTTTAGAAATCTAGTGTCCACAGTATTTATTATTTGTTATATGAGGGGTAATATATTTATTTAAAACATGTACTCATTTTAGATAATCTTTGTTTTCTTAAATAATCAAATAATTAAATAATGTCTCTTTAGTTTGTTGTTGCTTAGAAGCCAAAATAAACATAGATTAAAAACCCAAGCAATTGTAGTTTTTGTACACTTGTAACAAATACGTATATGTATGTGCACACATAGTGTTGGCTTTAAACACAATGCTCAGGAATTAATAACTTGTTGCCTTTGCTTATAAAACCAATGTTTGTGGGAAAGTATACTGAAACTTATTTTTAACATATCTTTGTTTTAAAGAAAGTTGTTAATTGTCTATCGTAGAAAGTAGATCAATATAGCCATAGCAAGACAATACAGCTATACAGCTTCACAGTTGTATTAAACTAGTTTCATATGCTTTATCACAAAACTTTCAGTCCAATCAGCAACTAAATTTAAATACTACAAATTGTAGCAGCAAAACAATAATTCTGCTGATTAGCCCCTTTCCATTTCTTGTAAGTGAACTGTTTATGCTGTTGAGTACCTTTTGAAAAAAGAAAAAGCCAAAACAGCCTTGATTAGTCAAGGAGTAATTGGATGACTTGATTTTAGCAAGAGAATGAATTGGTTGATGATAGCCTGTAACTAAGTGTAGTGGTTCTGTTCAGATGAATACATAACATACAGTCATCAGATCTTGACAGGTAACATGTGAGCAATGCTAAAATCTGGTGGTGGTACGGATAGGATGGAAATTGGAGGGAATAACTTTCCCATGAATTCTTTTCTGGAAAATTTGAGGTGATTCTTAAATGAATTTAGGGAAACATTCATATTTTTTTTTACATTGGGGGTGAGGTGTGGAGATTAGTCTTACTTATAGTCCCTATGTTTTATGCTCTTTAAAGCAGGGGTGTCCAACCTTTGGCTTCTCTGGGCCATGATGGAAAAATTGTCTTGGGCCACACATAAAATACACTAACACTAATGCTAGCTGATGAGCTTAAAACAAAAAATAGCAAAAAAAATCTCATAATGTTTTAAGAAAGTTTATGAATTTGTGTTGGGTCACATTCAAAGCTGTCCTGGGCCACATGCGGCCCATGGGCTGCGGGTTAGACAAGCTTGCTCTAAAGACAAAAGAGCTATAGGATTATTTAACTTTTGAAGATCATGGTTCATTAGTAGAGCCATATGGGAAAGCCTAGGAGCATTAATTTTGTTCATATTTAACTATCTAAAGACTTGATTAGTCAGAACTTTTTGTACATTTCATTTTTATTTATGATTTTCTGATTATTTTTAAAGCTTTATATGAGATTATGTTAATGAAGTATGGCATAAAGCAAAAAGAAATTTTTATTCTTTTGTGACTAGCCCAAACTGTCAACCCCCTCGAGAATGCATTATAGTAACCTCCCCTCCGCTACGATAATATGCTACATGGATCCAAAAGTTTTAGCTGCACAAACTATGAGGTAACTTTATTTCTAGATGAATGAAATGACCATGAACCTGTACAGCTAGTTGCAGGGGGTAAGAGGTGTGACAAGGTACTGGACTAGCCAAAATCCATTCTGGAACTGGCTTTGATTTGGCACCACCTGGTGGTGATTGTTTGCTCTGGGTCATGACAAGATCTTGAGGACTTTGGGATAGCAACAGACTTCTAAGAATCTTTCAGGTACCCATTTTGTTGAGCCAAATAGAAAGCATTGGATAGAAAGACTACTGGGAATGCAGTGACCTACTTTACACAATCAGCTCCCAAAGGTGTGGTTATTTGCCCATCCTTAATCTCAGCCCTTACCCTTCCTTCCATGTTTCTGCTCTCTTTTTAGAACTGTGAATTATTGTATTTAAGAGTAGTTATTTTGTGAGGTATATTGTCTGGTTTTAGGACACCTATCTGCACAATACTTTTCATTTGGACCTGAGAATGTGATCCCTTTTGTATAATATAATTCAGTCAAACCATCATTTTCCTATTCTAACACCAGATGTTCTTGGTGAGTTTGTCCTTTTCCATTCTTCTATCCTCCCAATATCTTAGAAAAACTAGGTAAAAAGCCATAATTCATTGATATTATGGATGAAGCTATAAAATAGTTATTTAAAAAATTAGTAGCCATCCATTTACTTGACTTATTAACACCTGTCACATGTTTACATTTTTCAAGCATTTAAATACCAGTTTCAGACTCCAGCAGAGACAACATTATCTCTTATCACCGAATCAATGCACTTAAATATGAGATTAAAAGTAATTTATACTTTCACCAAACCTGTACATGAATCTTAATTTAAATTTTAAAGATTTATTTTTATTGTTTTTGACAGAGAAAGAGAGATACAGAGACAGAGAGAAGGAGGTGGGCCCAGAACATTCTCCATAGTTGCACATCATTGGTTTTTCCACATAGTTTCATTCCACAGGTGGGTACGGGGCTTTGCAGGGCAGGAACTGGGCCAAGGTTTTACCCTGGTGAGAACTGAACTGGGGGCACTCCTCAGTTCAGCATATGGGTCCGCACAGGGCGGAGCCGGGATTCAATCCTTGGTCCCTGGGGCTGCAAAGTGAGCGCATAACCCACTGAGCCACCCTGGCTTCCCCTAAATTTTATTTATTTTATTTTATTTTATTTTATATTTTAAGATTTATTTATTGTTTTTGATAGAGAGAGAGATACAGTCAGAGACAGAGAGAAGGGGGGAGGACCCAGAACAGTCTCTATAGTTGCACATCATTGGTTTTTCCACATAGTTTCATTCCACAGGTGGGCGGGGCTGCACAGGGCAGGAACTGGGCCGGGTCTTGCCCCAGTGAGAACTGACCTGGGGGCACTCCCCAGTTTAGCATATGGGTTCGCACAGGCCAGGGCTGGGATTTGATCCTCGGTCCCCGGGGCTGCAAAGTGAGCGCCTAACCCACTGAGTCATCCCAGCTTCCCCATTCCCTAAATTTTAAATGGCATCTCAAGAGGGTGCCAAAAAAAGGTGTACATGTTCTAAGAAAAAAACTGCATTATAATAAAATGGTAATAATCAATATATATTGATAACAAAAGATGAATACAAGGTACATTTTACTTCTGCTATTACAAGAGGTGCTGAAAGTGGTGACCATCAATATCCACACACTTCTGGGACTCTTAAGATGGCTCAGTGGTTTGAGCACTCATCTTTCAGCCCCGGGGTCCAAGAATCGTATCCTGGCCTTGACCCCTGTGGACTCACATGTTGAACTGGGGTGTGCCATGAGTTCGGTTCTTGCCTGGGGTGAGCTTCCCATATGGGAGGCCCCTGGTTTGCCTACTGCCCCAGACTTGCTGCCTGTGTGGGAGGCCCCCAGCTCATGGGGTTGTACCTCCCATGAAGGAGGTCCCAGCCTGGTTTCTGCTCTGCGCAGACTCATTCCCACCTGTGAAGTGAAACTATATCAAAAACTAATGACTTACAACTATGGAGACTTCTCTGGGTCCTCCCCCTTCTCTCTGTCTCTCTTTGTCAAAAACAATAAAAAATAAATCTTAAAAAAAAACAAAAACATTTAGACACTTCTGATTATGGCAAATGCTTGAGCAATGTTGACGCAAATATCTACTTGTATCGCTGAGCATGCCATTTCAATTTACCATGCTTCTCAAACTTATCATGAGTGAGTGCAGTTGTTAGGCATGTTGGAGATTCTGTTGCATACTCATGTCTCCATTGTCATTGTACTTCCACAATGTTCTCGAATTTCAAATACCACTTCAAAATGGTCTTGTGCTCCTTGAACAACTGTGCTTCTGCCATTTTCTTTGTCCTGTCACATGGTGATGCTAGCATTCATTTGATTAATATCTTTTGAGCGAACGTCATACTAAACATTGCTACCATAATTCAATTCAACTTCCAAAAGTAATACATAGATAAAAATCTCTTAAAATGTGTATACATTTTTTTGGCAGCTCTGGTAATGTAGCACCAGTGTTTCAGTTTGAAACCTTGAGGCTTTTTCCATCACCTTGTGCTGAATACTTTCTTCCTGCTTTCTTTTATCCTGGGTTTACTTTCTTGCATTATTATGTTCTGATCTGACTCCCCAATTGGATTATAAATATTATTTTTATAAAGATTTATTTTTATTGTTTTTGACAGAGGGAGATACAGAGGCAGAGACAGAGAAGGGGGAGGGCCCAGAACAGTCTCCATAGTTGCACATCATTGGTTTTTCCACATAGTTTCATTCCAGATGGGCGTGGGGTTGCAAAGGGCAGGAACTGGGCCAGGGTCTTCACCCCGGTGAGAACTGAACTGGGGACACTCCCCAGTTCAGAATATGGGTCCACATGGGCTGGGGCCTGGATTCAATCCTTGATCCCTGGGCTGCAAAGTGAGCACTCAACCCACTGAGCCATCCCGGCTTTCCCTAAATATTACCGGTATTTTAAGGAAGAAACTAATTTCATCTCCAAAATTCTCCTTTCATCTCCTAATACAACTCTCTTTGTAATTAACACTCTCAAACATGTGTTAAATTGTCTCTTAAAATGTGTATCTTTAGCTATTTTACACCTTCAATTATATGACCAGTCACATCATTTTTTTCAGTTTGATATTCTTCTTACCCAATAAATGTTCAAAAAAGTATTTGTAAAGATTTTCTTTAATTTAATTTTTTTTTCCTTGTTATTTATATAACTAGTACCCAACAGTCAACTGCTTTGTTTGTGACCTAAAGTCTCTCTTCAAGCTATTAGATCTTGTATATAACTAATAGAATCATTTAATGAGTGTGCAAATGAAGAAGTGAGTAAGAACAAGATCACAAGAGCACTTCTCTGAAAATCTACATAGGACTTTTATAAACTAAAAGATTAAATTTTAACCCCTCAGTTCTGTGTTAGAATCTTCCCATCAACGACATCTATGCATTTGAACCTATGGTAACATCTTTTGGTGATTACCTTTTTCTTTTCATTGTACACCAGTGGTTCTCAACTATGGCCTAACAATATCTGGAGTCATTTTTTATCTTCATAGCTGGGTGTGTACCTGTATGTGTGCGTGTGTGTGTGTGTTACTGACATCTAGTTTGTAGAGGTCAGGGGTGCTGTTAGCCATCCTATAATGCACAGGTCGGTGCCCCACAACAAAGATTTATCTGGCTCAAAATGTTAGTAATGCCAAGGTTGAGAAACTGGTATATACCTTGACTTTAGGTTTTCATTTATAACTAGCATATGAGTATTTTGAGTGCTTACTATATGCCAGACACTATTCTAAGATCTTTACATATGTCATCACTTTTAATCTTTAGAATAACCTTATGAGATAGGTATTATAGTCTACATTTTACATAAGAAAACTAAGCCACAAAGAAATTCAGTGATCAAACTTGAAGCCAGATAGTCTGATTCCAGAGTCTGTACCCTTAATTACTTGTTATACTTATACTTCTATCCTGCCTATAATGTTCTCTTGACTCCCTGATACTCTTTGCTAATATCTGTCTCAGAAAGTTCTCATCTGTATTCATGCTTTCTGTCCTTAATGTGATTCATGCTGATCAATCCCTTCTTTCTCTTTTTCTTATGTGGCTGCATTTATTAATCTTAGTTATAGTATATAAACATGTTTTCCCTTTTCTTTTTTTAAGATATATTTTTATTGTTTTTGACACACAGAGAGAGAGATACAGAGACAGAGAGAAGAGGGACAGCCCAGAACAGTTTCCATAGTTGCACATCATTGGTTTTTCCACATAGTTTCATTCCACAAGTGGGCCCAGGCTGCACAGGGCAGGGAATGGGCCTGGGTCTCACCCCGGTGAGAACTGAACTGGGGGCACTCTCCAGTTCAGCATATGGGTCCACATGGGCCGGGGCTGGGATTCGATCCTTGGTCCCCAGGGCTGCAAAGTGAGCGCTTTAACCCACTGAGCCATCCCGGCTTTCCCTTGTTTTCCCTTTTCTTAATTTCATTTATAACTTTAAAATTGTACCATAATATGTAATCCAGTGCAACATGCCCAAGAAGTTTTCAGAAAGTAAGTATGAGTAGTTGTCACTAATGGTCAGGCAATTCAGAGGCGAAGAGATGAAACACAAACCTCTCACATCTGATACCGCAGTTTGACATGCACTGATTTCTTTGAAATACCTTACTGTGTGCTGCAAAACTGAGCCTTTGCTGTTGTGCTGCGTGTTTGGCTTCATCTGGAATCTATAGTTTCTAACAGTTTTTCATCCTGTGCTAGCTTGAAACATTCATTGATATCTTTATTCTTCACTTCATCTTACACCTAATTGTGTATTAGCTGTGATCTAGTACTAGAGGGAACTAGAAAGGCATTTAAGACAGAATCGTTGATCTTAAGTAATTAGGATATAGAATCACATTTTCTAACATTAGATGTATATGCTACAGGTTAAATGATAAAATGGACAGATATTGTTAACAGTTCAGATAGAGGGTATGGTTAGAGAATGCATCAGATCTTGGTGGAGATGTCATTTCAGTGATCTAATTAAGGCCAGGAAAGATATGAAACTTTTTTTTTGAAAGGCAGAAATGGGGAGGAAGAATATTACATGCAGAAGGATGATAACAGCATTAAAAATGTAAAAGGAAAGCATTGACAGTGCATGAGTTTTCTTGAATGGTAGAATATTAATGGGCCACCAACATTAGAAAACTTTGTCCTGATTTGCCACTTAGTTTATTTCTTGAATGGCAGAGAACTTATATGATTTCATTGTTCATTATTTATATTACTGGTAGTGAAGATAAAATTCTAGTTTTATTAATTTATCTTTGCACTTTTTTCTTCTTACAAGATTACTGCGTAAAAAGATATAAAAAAGGATTTTCCCAGGAACCATATTTAGGGCAATATATTGAACCATCAGTTTTATTGTACTTGATTCCGAACAAGTCTCCACAGCTCCTCTTATGACTCAGGACTGGTAGAGATCTCTTAGACCTAGACTCCTCCAGAATTGGCTTGTAGATGAGGGGAGAGATGCAGTTTGTAAGGATATGTGTCTTTGAGGCCTAAGGAAGGGAGTGGGCAAAAATATACTGGCGATTGAAAAGGAAGGACTTTCAGAGCTTAGTGAGTCAGTATAAAAGTTTGACTTGAGCTGAGGATTTGTGGAGAGTGAGGGTGAGGGAAGGCCAGTTTACAGGGGGCTGTTTCTACTGGTATAAGGCTAAGTGATATTTTAGAAATTAGGATGTTAATGAGATGGTTATTGAGAAAGTTAAATATAGCAAAAGCAGCTAGCTCAACATTGAAAGTAGAACAGCATATCAATAAATATCAATATAAAATATTGATTAAATTGGCCTTTTATGCATTATAATATTTAAAGTACCTATTATATAGAACAAGCTTGTCCAATCTTGCAGCTCAAGCTGGCTTTGAATGCGACACAGTACAAATTCCTAAATTTTCTTAAAACATTATGAGACTTTGTTGCGATTCTTTTTTGTTTGATTTTTTGTTTTTGTTTTGTTTTTAACTCATCAGCTGTTGTTAGGCTTAGTGTCTATAATATATATATATATATATTTTATTTTTTTTTAAGATTTATTTTTATTGTTTTTTACAGAGAGAGATACAGAGGAAGAGAAAGAGAGAAGGGGGAGGGCCCAGAACAGTCTCCATAGTTGCACATTATCAGTTTTTCCACATAGTTTCATTCCACAGGTGGGCATGGGGCTGCACAGGGCAGAAATAGGGCCGAGGTCTCACCCCGGTGAGAACCAAACTGGGGGCACTCCCCTGTTCAGCATATGGGTCCACAGGGGCCCGGACCAGGGCTGGGATTTGATCCTTGGTCCCCAGGACTGCAAAGTAAGCGCTTAGCCCACTGAGCCATCCCGGCTTCCCCAGGTTTAGTATATTTTATGTGTGCTCCAAGACAATTCTTCCAGTATGACCCAGGGAAGCCAAAAGATTGGACACCCCTGATAGAGAATAAGAAGTAAAAATCTTATTGAGAGCTGAATACTAGTTTTCATAAGGTACTTCTTTTCTACCTTCTTTGGAAAGAGTTAAAATATTTCAGTACCGGTAACTGAAAATGTGAAACCCTTGAGCAATTGAATATAACTAAGTACAGGTGTTGACTCTGGGTTATCATTCTTAATTTTTAAATGACTTTAAGGCAGGCATGCCCAACCTGTGGCCCACGGTGTCTTTGAATGTGGCCCAACACAAATTCTCAGAACATTATGAGATTTTTTTTTTTTAACTCATCAGCTATGGTTAGTGTTAGTGTATTTTATGTGAGGCCTAAGACAATTCTTCCAAAGGAATCCAAAAGGTTGGATACCACTGCTTTAAGGATACCTTAGTGGTGTCGATGTTTAATTATCTACAATGTAAGTACAGCCAGGAATTGGTAAGAAGAGTTTTGTGGTGTTCTGTATATTTAAAAGAATTATATTGTATGAGGTCGTAATGTGTTGCTTCTAATCTGTTAGGTGGTGTCGATAAAAACCAAAATTTTTTTTTTTTTTTGCTTGCTACTACACTAATATAAGCTCTGCTTTAATGTTTTTATGTCTTTATACCTGTATCTTTTTTTCTCTGTGCTCATTTCATCTTTCCTACTTAATAGTTTATTAGTCACTGCTTAAAGGCATATTATTTTTAATTTATATTAAGTCTTAACATTAGGTGAAAATAATAAAAAATGTTAAGTTTTCCTCACAACCTGACTGACCTACTTTATTATTCCCTTATACTAAATATCTATATCTCTCAAGACTGGGAATGATTTTTTTACTTCTAGTATTGCTTGATTGCTTCCATATAAGTTAACTACTTTGTAAATATCCTACATGAATCATTTATAATTTCTTTTAGATTGGTCCCTCATAGTCAGCCACATGTGCATTTTATTTTACTAAACTTTCTGAAAACCATGATCAGTTTTTTAATATGTCAGAGGGATGGTAGTTTTCTTCCTCTTGGCTAGGATTTAGTTTTGGAGTCTTTGTATGAGAGAGGAGGAGGGGAGAGAAGCAAAGCAAAAGCAAATTCTTTAGGCTACCCATAGTTCTATTTTCTATTCCAGCATTAAACAATTAGCCTGTGGCATAGACTGGATTATTTTAAGGCTTTTGCTATATCTCAAATAATAGGTTTTCCCTGGAAAATGAAGGTTAAATAAAGACTTTAAAGGCTACTTTTGATTGATTCGTTATTATAAATAAGTACAACCCACCAAGTCTACTTAGGCTATTGCATCAAGTAATTAACAGTTTACTAGACCAATTATTTCCATTTTTATATGTTTACCAAATATTTTTCCAGAGGTCTATAAATATATCCACTTAAAGTAATTAAAATTTGATTGATACAACCCTTTTCACTTGCTTCAAACTCTGAAAGTTTAGAGACTTAAATCTACATCCTTTTTATCGGAATTTTGTTAGTAGAATGATTTATTTGTTTTTTTTCTGTGTTCCAAAATTTACCTTGTTCCCTGATATCTTTAAGAAGGCAAATTGATATCTGAAATAAATATAATAAATTGAAATGCCTTTCTTCTATTTTCTAACTTAAGGAAAGTAGTTAAGACTACACATTTTATTTAATATAAAGTTTAAAAAATTGTACAAGCTGAGGTCCAACTATGAATTAGATTCTGTTTTTGCTCAAATTGCTTTTATTGTCAAGATGGAATGGGCTTTATCTAGATTAAGACTAGAGTTTTAAAGTGCATCTCTAAACCTAGGCTTAAACTATACTTCTAAATCAGAGCATTTGGAGTATAGCATAAACAGCTTTAACTCCCTCTTTAAACTACTCATCCCCCTATGAAGTAAACAATTTTGGGGATGCCAGGATAGCTCAGCAGGTTGAGCGTTTTCCTTGAGAATGCGATGTGTGGGGATCGAGTCCCATGCCAACCCGTGTGCAGAGCTGTGGTACAGCTGGTAAATGGTGAGGGTTCTCACCTCTGATGCTGGAGGCCTCCAGTTCGCTTCCTGTCCTGCATGACTTCGAGTCCACCTGGGTGGAGTGAAACTGTGTCAAATCTGATGATGTGCAACTGTGGAGACTGCTCTGGCTCTCCCTGCTTCTCCTTGGCTCTCCCCTTCTCTCAAAACAATAATATAAAAATCTTTAAAAAAGAAACAAAAGAATTTTGTCATGTCCTTTATGAAAAGTAAATAGGAACTGGCATTTTTCAGTGTTTATGAATAAATCTATAGATATTACATGAATTGCCAATATACGTTTAGCTCTCTTTTAAAATATTAATGTGCTATAGAATTATTTTCACTAGCATTTGATCAGTTATTAAAAATGAGAAACAATTTTATATAAATGTGATCATCAGTGTATGTGCTATTTTAAATGGAATACTAAACTTTATTTTATTGAGTTTGAAAGAAAGAAAAAGAACTGGAACAATACAGAAAAAATTACTGAGCTTTAGATAGATTTTATTTTTACAAAAGTTGTGATTTTTAAATGATCTTGCCAGAGTTAAGAAAAAGGTTGGAGCAATTTTTAAATTACATATTTTATATTTACATGGCATCTACTGAAACATTTTCTTTTTTTTTTTAGTATTTATTTTTGTTGTTTTGACAGAGAGAGAGACAGATAGACAGACAGACAGAAAGAAGGGGGAGAGCCCAGAGCAGTCTCCATAGTTGTACATTAGTTTTCGATATAGTTACTGAAACGTTCTCTTTCCCTCATTCCCATAAGAGCATACGCCTACTTTTTTCTGACGTTGTCACTTGTAGTTTCTTTTGCCAAGCCTTCCTTCCCTATCAAACATTTGAGTATTAGAGTGCTCTTTCTACATGATGTCATCCAGACCCATAATTTTAAGTACATCTGATAACTCCTAGTTTTATATCTCCAGTCATGACCTTTCCTCCTATATCTAGCACATCTCTAAAATATATTTCTAGTACAAACAGTTCTTTACAACTACATTTTTATATCAAACTACTCATCTGGTCATCTCTCATCTGTACCCCTATAATCACCTCCTAACTTAGTCTTTCTGCCATCATTCTTGTCCTTTCTTTAGAATCTGTTCTTTTTAAAGAAGCCAAAGTGGCCTTTTACATCATAAATTTTATCTTATTCTCCTGCCTCTTTATTTAAAACTCTACAATCAATGGCTTTCTATTATAGCTAGAACAAAATCCAAACTCCTATGGCTTACAAATGTGTGTGAACTGCCTTACTTCTCCAACTTACACTGTATTTACCATCCTCTGCTGTGGTTTACCCACAGTAACCATATTTGTGTTTCTGAAACATTTCAAGATTGTTCCCATTTTAGGATTTTTATACTTACATCTTAGAACCCTCTTCCCTCAGATCTTCACATTACTGCCTTATTCTGCCCATTTCGGTCTCAGTTCCAATGTCATCTCAGAGAGGCCTGACTATCCTACTAAAGTGTTACATAGCAACACACCCTCCTCCCCATCCCCACCACAAGTAAGCTTTGCCACAAGCCCTTATTTTATACAGAATATACCAAAAATTATTTTTTTTTAAATCAGATAACGTTCCACCGTGGAAATGACTATAGTTAATAATGACCGGGGGAAGCTGGGATGGCTCAGTGGGTTGAGCGCTCGCTTTGCAGCACCAGGGACCGAGGATCAAGTCCCGGCCCCGGCCCATGCGGATCCATATGCTGAACTGGGAGGTCCCCCAGTTCAGTTCTCTCTCTGTCTCTGTCTCTGTCTCTGTCTCTGTATCTCTCTCTCTCTCTCTCTCTCTCTCTCTGTCAAAATAAATAAAAATATATTTAAAAAAAATAATAATAATAATGACCGTAGTTAATATTTTCAAACATTTCTTGATTTTACCAAAAAATGTGATCTCACATTTTTTTACTAAATATATTTAAATAGGAAGGTTTGCCTCTAATATCACTGAAAAAAACTTTGTCTCTAATGTAATGTTAGTATCACTTGTTGAAATTGAAGATAATAAAATTAAATAAATACAATGAAAAATTATATATTTGTTAAAGTTTTTAGTGTTTAGAAACTCAGGCTGAGGCCTGCTTTGTTGATAAAAAGATAAATTTAGAAATGTTAGACATTAAAGACCAATAACATCAAACTGAGACTTTCTTCAACATAGTCAGGAGGGCTAAAAGAGAGTTGAAATGGAAATGAACTTTCTCACCAAGCAATTCAGTAAGATGTAGTGGTGTTCTTCATGATAACTAAAGTCATCTTCTTTACCAATACAGTGTTTTCCCCAAAGGGAATTTGTAATAATAATAATAACAATTATGATAATAGTCCTTTTAGTTAATGTGAAGTTGAAATAAACAACTTTGGCTGTTGACTAGGGTAAAGATGTTCCGGTGAAATAGTGAGAATTAATGAGAAAAAAACCTATAAACTCGCAAAGTTTATTTTAACCTGTTCTGAAGAATCGAGTAATATGAAATATTATTCAGAATTAATGTTAGAGTATATTACCATGGAATTTCTTCTAAATTACCAATTCTTACATCTTAAAAAAATAGTAGGGGAAGCCGGGATGGCTCAGTGGGTTAAGCGCTCACTTTGCAGTGCCTGGGACCGGGGATCGAATCCCGGCCCTGGCCCGTGCGGAACCATATGCTGAACTGGGAGCTCCCCCAGTTCAGTTCTCTCTCTGCCTCTGTCTCTGTATCTCTCTCTCTCTCTCTGTCAAAAAAAAAAAAAAATATATATATATATATATATATTTTTATTTTTTTTTTTTTAAATAGTAGAGGCCCCAGTTACTAAAAGAGTTCAGTTTATTGGGTTCTTTGCTTAGCACTTTATGTATATTATCTGATTTAATCATACCCATTCTCTGAGAGAAACATATTTCTTTTAAAGATGTGAAAACGAGATCCTTAGAGGTTTAGGATTTTCTGAGATTTTATGACCAGTACGCCTGTCTGATTTCAAAGCCCTTATTCTTAACCACTAGATTTTGTACTAAAAGAAAAGATGTAAAGGAATGTGATAATGTAAGTGTATGATGAAGAAGGTTGACTCAAGAACATATATTTGGAAAGTAATTCCTAATTTTTTAGTTCTAAGAAATAGGAAATTGACCAAATGGCCACCACATTTTCTGTTAGTTTAATTTCATACCTGTCTCAGGTCTCATTTCATAAGAAGGTGATTCAAATGATAACTTTACTGTTCCCTTCACTTGATTTTATCTTGATTTTTGATAATATTTATTATCAAAAATAAATTTACATTCTTCTCATAGTATGTTACCTCCTCACATACAAATAAATGTAATACTAATACTGACTTTCAGGCATAGGAACAACAATGTAATCCAGAGTATATATGGTCGGTGGTTTGAATTTTATTTTTACTAGTATAGTTGGGGAAATGGATTAGGGATGATCCCATCATAACTCCTTTCCTAGCCTTATCCTTGGCCAACTCCAGGCAAGATACAATATAGAGAGTAACTTGAAAGTAATGAGATAGACAAGTGACTCCCCCTTCCCCCTTTGTTCTGGGTTTTCTATTTGGATTAGTTCAGATTATCAAAGAACTTTATTTTCTTTGCCTCCAGAAGAATTATAGTTACCAATTTTCTGTTATCCACTTGGTTAAAATTGAGAGTTGTAATTAAGAAATTGCATTTACTGTAGGGGTGTTATTGAGGACATTACAGCAGTATTTACTCATTGACCCCCACATAAAGACAACTATATAGGACATTTTTCATTCTGAGCTTCAGAAGAAGTTTAGTTATTTCTATAACTGAACCAACCATGTTTTTCAGACTGCCGGGAAGCTCTTTTTATTTTCCTATTTTATTGTGCTATTTGTGTAAAATCCTTCAAATCATAACAAGAAATATGCAATATTATTCTTCCAGGAATACTTCTTTTATACTTCTAAAATATTCAAAAAATCTATCTAAATCACTCTTTGTTTCATGTGTTTATTAGTAGAATATAATGTACTTCCTCATTTTGTTCATATGAATTTGGCTGTATATAATAAATCAGTTGTATGCCAAGAATACTTAAGTATTATTTTAAATACTTATATTTTAATTGCAAGAATATACTTACGTTTTATTATTATTACTATAATAAATTCCACATTGAGCGGTTCTGGGAAATGATATTTAAAAACTCTTTGTAGCCTTTAATGAGAATATTTTGGTCTTTGGTATGTAAGAATAAGCTATGGCCACTGTTTTTCCACTATCAAACTCACACTGTCTTTCATGATGCCTGGGGTACCTAAAATAATTGATACTTAATGTTTGAAAACATCTCATTTTTGGGGTATAATCTAATTGGTAATTTTAATTAGATTAATTAAAAATCTGTTTATAAATGTGTTTATTGTTTTGTGGGTATATCATTGCTTTCTGTTTATAATATTTCTTAGTATTTGTTCATTTTTGTGATACTGTTTTTTATCTGGTAATTTGAGTAAATCCCAGTTGAATTATGTTGCCACATTATGTCTTCAAAAGAGCATAAAGTCAATACACATGCTTCAGTAATATCTGGTTGTTTTACCCTTATGTTTCCAGTTGGCAATTTGAAATTATGGCTTCAACTGCACTTTAAATATGTGATAATAACATGTGTTTCTAATAAGGGCCAGCACCATTTTGTTCAGAGAGTATGAATAGTTGTCACTCATATATGACAAATGCACCTTCATCTGCTTCTTTGATAGCCTCCTAAAAACCATACCCTCAAATCAGGCCGATGAAATTAGCTGCTGTGTAAATTGTGTGTCTGAGTGGTTCATTATCTAATCACCGTCAGAACCACAGTGATAAAGTAGATTGAAGCAGGGAAGAGATCTGCCAGATGATTTCAACCCCCACCCTCCCCACCCCAAAATCTGGTTTCCCTTGGAAACCCTAATAGTGCAGTTTAGAACTTCAAGCTCTCATGCCTGAATTCAGTATCTTAATGTACCAAACCTGAAAATACAAGTAGTTCTGGAGCATAATTTTTTTTCTATAAAGATATTTCTTTTCAGTCAGGTTTTGAAATGTTGAGGCTCTTGAATTACTGTTTTGTTTCTAGTGCCCTAAATATTATTAAATAGGAAAAATATACTGTCCTACTTGCAAGAATGCAGAATAATTTGTGTAAATTGTTAACCTGATAGGAATATTTATTCACTCTAATAATGACCTTCTGTACTATATGTTTGTTGAATTGTTTCCTTTTAATTAATTTTAGGTGCTTTTGAAGATGATGATATCACACATGTTGAAGGAAGTGTAGATCCTGTTCGAGATATAGAAATAATACATGAAGAGCTTCAACTTAAAGATGAGGAAATGGTTGGACCCATTATAGATAAACTAGAAAAAGTGGCTGTGAGAGGAGGAGATAAAAAACTAAAACCTGAATATGTAAGTAAAAATTTGTAGCTTCTTTAGATACTTCAGTTCATTTTTTCTTACTAATTATTAAAATAAAGCACATAAAATATCTAATATTGTTATAGAATTTTAGAATTCAGGGATCATTGCTGCTAAAAATTGTTGAGAAGCTTCATTTTCTTTTGGCAACAAAGCATTATGATGATAGGCTTTTTAAGATGTTCTTCAGAAGCCATATTTACAGTAATATTGCATGTTTATATAGTTACTATTAATAAATATATCTTCAAGTTTTAGTGTTAGAGCAATATGGTTTTATAATGAATAAGTTAGTAGAGTAGAGAAATAGCTGAATATGTGAGTTTTCTAGATTTGAACAAGTAATTATACAAGAAATTGTCTTCCATAGAGGTTGACTAAATGAGTGAATGCACTATTATAGTAAGCAGATAATTTTAATCTTTTATGCAGTGAAAGCATGTCATTGTATTTAATATTCAAATGTGTTTTCTATTATATTACATTATAGTGAATAATTGTTAGTAAATTTATAATAAATGTTTCAGAATCAGTTTTGAAGCTTTTAGTTTAAATATGATCAAATTATATTTTACTTTAAACATACAATGACTTGATTACATATTTTCTCATTTACTAACATCTTCTATAAACTGATCTTGCTCTTTATGTTATTTTTGTCAAAGGAAGTGTTTCCTTCCTTTTTAACTTTTCTTGTATTTATTTATTTAAACTTAATTTTAATATTTGAGAGAAGGTGTGTGTGTGTGTGTAAAAGAGAGAAAAAGAGAGAGAGAATGAGTGAGAGAATGAGTGGGGGGCTAGGTCCCAGAGCAGTCTCCATAGTTGTACATCATTAGTTGTGACATGGTTGAATATGGGTCTGCACTGGACAGGAACTGAACCAGTGGGCCTCCCACATAGGAGGTGAGAACCTTTGCTGCTAAGCCTTCCTGGCGGTTACCATTTGTGCCACAGTTCAGCATATGGGCCTGCACGGTAGGGACCAGCAATTGAACCCCGGACCTTGCTATTGTGAGGCAAGTGCTCAACCTCATGCATTTTTTTAGTGCATGTGTTTATTTTTAACTTTCTCAATTATGTTTGGAAAACTCACAGTTGATTAGGGAGCTCAACACTTTTAAGGAAGAAATCAGCTATAGAAGTAACCTTTAAACTTAAGCATACTATTAGATTATGTTCAAAAGTGCTTGGTCTTGGAACATGGAGATTTGTGTTGTGCTACTGATATCCTGATTGTCCCAAGGAAGCCCAAGTTATTTTACTTCTCTTAACATCATGGTTATTTCACTTATTTCCTTTTCAAACTGTCATGTTAACTTTGTACTGGAGAAGAGTTTTGAAGCTTCTAACTGAACTTGGAAAAAGAATAGTAGGAGACATGAAGCTGGGAGAGATGAGCACATGAGAAGTGATAGGCTTTAGGACCAATTCCATCTTCACTGACCTGAAAAATTGTATAGGCTAGGTAATTTATAAATAAAGATTAAGAAGAAACTCCTTATCAGTTTTGTCAAGATAGCCATTTTGAGTTGCAAAGCCATTTTGAGTCGTAAAGCCAGTTTTGAGTCATATATGAGACTGCCTTTTAATCTAAACTTGGGTTTTGGTCTTGGGTTGGTTGTTTCTTTTTTTTCCAGAAGTACGGATTGGGGTGCAGGTAGTTTCCTTGGGAGCTATCTCAGCAAGCACACATCAGAGAGCGGGGAATTAAGACCAGGAAGGGAAGGAAACCAATACAAAATATATAAATGAGCAAGCTGGTAGAAACCTGGAGCAGCTGGGGCTCAGGCCTGCTAGGGGTCTCTGGAAAACAGTGTAGAAAGTGTCTTGTACTTTTCTACAGGAAGAGTGAGAAAGCTGAGATAATTTTCAACTAATTTTTATCAGTCATTGGTTATGGGCTCTATGAGTGTTAACGCCCTGGAACCTGGTGTCTGTTTGGTCTGAGCATAGCATGTAGGCAGACTTATAGATGCTTACAGTAAGAAGCCATCAGCATCTATTGGACCTATGAGGACAAAGGGGATATGGACAGGCACTGACAGTCTGCTAGACATCCCTTCATCCAATGTACATTTAAATTTTTTGTCCTAGTCATTCTGTTTATTTTAGGTTGTTCTTTGGGATCACAAGTTTAATTTGTTGGTGTTTTATCTTTTTCCTTGCTTCTGATTTATCTTTAGTTTTTTGTTTTATTTTGTTTTGTTTTAAAGAATTATTTTTATTGTTTTTGACAGTGAGAGATACAGAGACAGAGACAAGGGGGAGGTCCCAAAGCAGTCTCCATAGTTGCACATCATTGGTTTTTTCCACATGGTTTTATTCCATAGGTGGGCGCGGGGCTACACAGGGCAGGAACTGGACCAGGGTCTTACCCCAGTGAGAACCGAACTGGGGGCACTCCCCAGTTCAGCATATGGGTCCGCACAGGCCAGAGCCAGGATTCAATCCTCGGTCCCCGGGTCTGCAAAGTGAGCGCTTAACTCACTGAGCCATCCTGGCTTCCCCTTATCTTTAGTTTTTCCAATACAAAGAGTATACCTATGTGATTATGACATCAACTAATTCTTAATTGGGAATTTCTAAAAAAAAAAAAAAGTCTCCTTTTATTCTCTAACAATTAGTTTAAAGATATAAAATGAGATTGACTGCATTTCTTTTTATGTTTGTAATCTTGGCTAATAGAATTGGGGACTTTAATTGGACATAGATCCTAGACTGTAAAAGAGAGAGCGACTTGAAACAAGAAAAACAGGTAGGTAGGTAACTTTATTCACTAGGTATTTACCTCATTATTCCTTAATATTCATTCAAATGTGTCTTTATTTTTTGGATACTCTTTTAGAAATTCAATATTCAAGCCTCTCTTCCTATAAAATTTACATTTTAAATTTGGATATCATTTGTATTTTAGTGTTAATAAGCTGGAAAAACTTGGATTAGATGTAGTCTAGCATAAAAAATCAACCAACTTTTTAATGCCGAATCAGAATCTTTTCTAAGTGTGTAAGGTTGTTAAATTCTGACATAAAGGTGCCTTTCATAGAGGGTCTTGCTATTTGTGATAAAACTGAGGCACTAAAGAAGGCAGGAATGGGATAAACATTTCCTATTGGTATTAATTAGCCAAGTGCCTATTAGTTTCCTAGAGCTGCTGTAACAAGTACCACAAACTGGATGGCTTAAAACAATAGAAATGTATTCTTTCACAGTTTCAGGGCTAGAAGTCTGACATAAAGTTGTTGGTAGGGCCATGCTCCCTCTGAAATCTCTCTTCAGCCTCTGGGGCCCAATGTTCCATGGTTTGTGGTACTATAACCACAGTCTCTGCCTCCATTTTTACATTGGCCATCTTCCCTCTGTGTCTCTGTCCAAATTTTCCTCTTTAAGGGCATAATTGTATTAAGGGCCCACCCTACTCCAGTGTGACTTCATCTTAACTATTTCCCAAATAAGGTCACACTGAGTACTGGAGGTTAGGACTTCAATGTGGTCTTTTTGGAGGACACAATTCAGGCCATAACAGTAATTCAGGCCATAACAGTAACACCAAGATATCAAGAGCAATGTTGATTTTAAATCTATTTAAGTGTATACATTCTATGTGGAAAGATAAAAATTTGGAAAATGGTGGTAGAAGGCTTTAAAGAACAATATATCTTCTATTGCTTAATTATTTGGAAATCATCATACTTAAAAAATTAGTCAGGGAAGCCGGAATGGCTCAGTGCGTTAAGCGCTCACTTTGCAGCCCCGGGGACCGAGGATCGAATCCCGGCCCCGGCCTGTGTGGACCTATATGCTGAACTGGGGAGTGCCCCCAGTTCAGTTCTCACCGGGGTGAGACCTTGGCCCAGTTCCTGCCCTGTGCAGCCCCACTCCCACCTGTGGAATGAAACTATGTGGAAAAACAAATGATGTGCAACTATGGAGACTGTTCTGGGCCCTTCCCCTTCTCTCTCTGTCTCTGTATCTCTCTCTCTATCAAAAACAATAAAAATAAATGTTTAAAAAAACAATAGTCATAGAATTAAGTTATTTAATGAAACAACTAAAGAAGGCAACCAGAAATAATTAATGTCTTTCTTCCTGTCAGTAACTCTGAGTTAAATAATTAATGTCCCCCAAAACATCTAACTATTGGGAGATTTCTTCTCATTTTAAGGTTGATTTTTATATGACTTTAAAAAACCTTTTAAAATAATTGAATAGGTAATCGGTAAGTTTTTCCTAAAAGTCAAAAGATTTAAAAGACAATACTGTAAAAACATAGTTTTCCCTCTCTGTTTCCACATTTACCCCTTTCTTTTTAGATTCTTATGTATCCTTCCAGAACAATGTTATAAACATTGTTTTTATAAAATAAACTTACAGAAATGGACCCCAAAGTTAGAAAACCTTATTAAATATAGCAGGCCATTTAAAAATGCATGACCAGGAATTCAGTTTATTATTTGAGACTGCATTATACACAGTACCCCAAAGTTAGGAAAAGGCTTATACAGTTTTCAAAGTAAGAATGACAAGTTACTTACTTCATGTGGCAATACCAATGTGGGAATTCATCTGTATGGTTGGGCTACTTCTTGTGTCCTAGAGAAAATGATTATCATAATTGTTCTCAGCATAAATGAGAGGTTTTTCACCATGATTCTCTGAGGCCAGTGGGAAGGATTGAGGTAAAATGTCACCTTTTTCTTTAACTGGGAAGAGAAGAATGAGAGTGTAAGCATGATTGACCAGGAGTAATGTACTGGTCGTCTTAACACTGCATAAGATATTTTAGTTCCTCAGTTTATAGTCATTATTTTAAGTATCTCATTGTTTTTCCTTTGAGATTTTAAGGGGAAATATTTCACTGATTATTTGATAGTACATTGTGTGAACCAATAGGTATGTTCTGCTTGAGTCACTGATTCTCAGAAGTTTTTTATTGTATTTTTTAATTGGGGTCTTTTAGTTGTAAGAAACAGACTCAACTTAGGCCATTTCAAAAATGGATTTCATTTTTAAAATTCAAGACGAGAAGAGTAATGGAAATCCAAAAATATTCAAGAGCAGGAAGTGTGGTATAGCCAGGACTTTTGGAGTTGAATTGTAAACCATCCAAGGACAGCACCCAGGAATCCGGCAGAAATCTATGCTATTATGAATAATACATTATCTTCTTTGGCGGTGCTCTGCCATTGGTGTAACTTGGGTGTTTTTCATATCTGCTTCACTAGAATTCAACTTACTGTTTTTTCCTGCTGTCACTAGACTTCATCTGCTGTTTTATATATTGCTTTTATTCCTGATTTCTGCCTCTTCATAATTTGTGCTTACTTACAATTAGCTTATTTATCACATCATGTAATTTACTCTATCTTGTGTTCTTTCAGTGTATGCTTTCAGTTTACGTCTCTGTTATCTGCTTTGGATTCCTGAGAGTGAGCATCTAATTGCCTAAGTTTAATTCCCATTTTGGCAGTTCCCCCCACCCCCTCTTTCTTTACGAGATGACTTCATAGGTCAAGTGCCTACCAGTCTGACCAGGAGACTGTGTTCAAGGTAGGACTGTCTCCTCAGCAGAACCTGTGAACTGGAGAGTACTGGAAATAAATCACCATGTTAGATAGTGTGTTTAGTATACTGTGTAAAATGCTATGAGCCTTAGTACATTATAGGTCCTCAGTGCTCATTCATTTTTATTTGAGGATAACAGTTAGGAAGTGCAAAATTGTTCAAGACTTCCAGAGTAACACAAAAAATGTATTGTGTTTGGGGCAAAGGTCATGAGAATCACATTCATTTGAGGCCAGACTACTTTAGACCCATCAATTTTTATCTACCATGAGGGGAATGAACTCATGTAAGAACTGATGTTATGGTGCATATACTAAAGGGGAGAATGGGGAAAAATTGCTTACTGAGTATGGGGTTTTATTTTGGAGTGATAGAAACGTTTTGGAAGTAGATAGAGGTGGTGGTTGCATAACATTGTGAATATGTGAGGGCTGTCCAGAAAAATCCAGCCATTGACAATATAACGAGAATGGTTACATGACAGGATACTTTCTGGACAGCCATCATACTTTAGTATACCGGTAACCTGTTCTTAGATTTGACTTCCAGTTCTTCTACCATATCAATTGAATCTCCAATTTGGATTTTTATTTTCCTTCTTTGATTTTGGTTTTCTTAAAAATCTTTCTTAGTTTGTCAACTCTATTAACATCTCATCTATTGTTTTCTAACCTCACTCTTACACTCTTTATGGCATCGTGCTCCTGTTTCATAGATGTTCTATCTTTTTGCAGTCTGCCAAGTATGCCAGGTAATTCATTTAGAAGGTGTGTGTGTTCATTTTCTTCCTTATTACTCTCCTTATTCAGTAGTCTTTTTATTAAAATAAGATTTATAGATTCCCCCTTGCCTTTGTCCTTCCTTAATCATGGTGCAATCCATTCAGACTTATTTATAGGAATCATAGGGACAGTTGTCTTCTTCCTAGTAATGGTCACATCCTCTGCTGAGATCTGTACCTCTGTTCATTCCCGTTGTCAGCACTATAGCTGACTGGGGCCAGGAATACTGCTATGTTAAGTTCTCAGTCTTTGCTGTAGTGAATCACATAGCTGAGAACCCACTACTACCAATATACATTCTACCCAAATTATTGCAAGAATTAACCTATTGTTTTAATTCTTAAAGGACATCCCCTTCCCCCCCACCCCACCATACCCCCCGCCCTTCACCCACCCACCCATGTTGTCTTAGTTTGCTTCTATGTTGCCTAATTCTTTTCTGGGAGTTTTAGTCTCTGAAGTATGTTGAAAAGTGGTAGTCAGGGATCAGTACTCTGGTTTTCATAAACTACAGCATTAATTTAATACAGCAACAAATGCTTAATATTCTGATTCAGGCAGATCCTAAATATCAAGTTAAAATATAAAATGAAGGTATCTTTTGTGAGGGAAAGCTGCCCAGATTTGGAATATTTATATCTTTTTATATTTATAGAGAGTAATTATTTTATCTTCAGTGCATATTTATTTTTATTTTACTTTTGACAGATAGAGAGAGAGACAGAGACAGAAACAGCTAGAGAACCGAACTGTGGGAACTCCCCAGTTCAGCATGTGGGTCCACCTGGGCCGGAGCCAGGATTCGATCCTCGGTCCTCGTGGCCCCAAAGCGAGCGCTCAACCCGCTGAGCCGTCCTGGCTTTCCCAGATTTGGAATATTTAAAGGGGGATACTCTGGGTTGGAACAGGAGGAAGCTGTATTACTGGACTTCCAGCCAGACTATTTTAATCTGGGGGCCTTGCCTCTATTCTTCTGGTCTGAGTACAGCATAGGTCAGCTCATCTGGGTGTGTCACTATCAAGTAATAAGGTAGTGGATTTGGCTGGAGGCTTTAATTATTACAGAATAGGAGTGAGTCACCTTGACAGATTACCAAGTCTATCCATTTAGCCATCAAATTTTAGGATTACAGATGGTAGTAGCCAGAGGATAGGTAGTCCTCCCTTCTCCCTTACCCTGTGCATATAATATATAATATACCTTTATTTTGTTCCTATTCTAAAGATTATATATATATATATATATATATATATATATACACACACACACACACACACACACACACATACCCACCCACACACATGCACACTGGTTAAAAATAAATAAATAAATATAGCATTATAGTTTTTACAAAGAAGGCAGAAAAGGAATCCAATATTCTAGAGATTTCTGTTGCTAATAATTTGATGTGACATCTATCCAGTTTTATTATTTGAGTACGTATGTTTAAATGTATTATATATAGTTTCAAAACCACAAATAGAAAAACATTATACTTTCTGCCATGAATAATAAAAGTTAATATCTATTGAATATTTACTATGTGCCTGTAATGGTGGCAATTGCTTTGCATGTATTTTCTCAGTTAATTCTCACCATCACTATATTTTGAATTGGAGATATTATCCTAATTTTATAGAAACAAACTTGTAGAGGTTAAGTACCATATTTTTTCATGTATAAGATGCCCCTTACTTTTCTAACCCAACATTAAGAAATCAATATATGGGTTACTCCTGTATTTAGAAGATGACCCCCAATTTTTTGATCTAACAATTTTAGACAAAAATATCATCTTATATGTAGAAAAATATAATATATGCCTCAAAGTTACACAGCTAGAAAGTGGCAGAGCCAGAACACATACTGAAATCTGTTTGATGACAAAATCCATAACCTTATTCTATTATTTTGAACCTACTTTTTTTTACTTAGCAATATATTTTGAACATGTATGCATGTAAATGTATACAGATATATCTTGTTTTAAATGGATAAAAACACGCTGTTATATGAATGTACCATAATTTATTAGTAAATCTCCAATTAATGTGTTTTTAGGGTGTTTCTAATCTGTTGTGTTTTTTTTGTGCTAATATCTCGCTGTTCTAATTACTATAGCTTTATATTATAGTTTATTATATAATAAAAGAAGTCTCATATTTTTCTTTCTAAACATTTTTTACTCCAGCAAGTCATTCTTTTAGAATGATGATACATTCAATTTGTAATGTTCTCCAGCATTCGTGTTATGATTGTTAACTGGAGTTGTGTTACATAAACATTACTATGGCTAGAATTTTTATCTGTACAGTGTTGTTCAGGATAGATGAATTTTGAGTTCAGGATCTAGCTAAAGCAATTTTTATTTTATTTTATTTTTTTGAAGATTTATTTTAGTGTTTTTGACAGAGACAGAGATACAGAGATAGAGAGAAGGGGGAGGGGCCAAAACAGTCTTCATAGTTGTATGTCATCAGTTTTCGACATGGTTTCCTCCATGCAGTTGGGCGGGGGCCACCCAGAGCAGGAACTGGGCTGGGGGCCTCCCTCATGGGAAGCACACCCTAGTTCAGTATATGGGTCCCCCTGGGCTGGGGCCAGGACTTGATCCTTCCAAATCGAGCGCTCAACCCGCTGAGTCATCCCAACTTCCCCTAAAGCAATTTTTAGGTCAGTGTCTGAACCTCAGGGCTAGGAATCCATGGCCCTGGAACATTTATCTAATTGGCTGTTTTGGGGGCATTTGAGTATTGCCACAGAGTCACTCAAAGTCTTATAATTAGTCTTGGGAAGTATAGTAAATAATGGGTTATGTTATTTTGTGTAAAGAAAAATATTAATTCTTGTAACACATAGATTGACAATCAGATATTGTACCCAAGGAGTAAGAATACTGAAATTCCCTGACGACCTTGAAATGAGAATGAGGACTTTGAATAACAACTTTGGGAATGCCTAGACTAAACAAGGATGGATTAGAAAGGAAGTAAAGAAGACAAATAGGGGGATGCCATGATAGCTCAGCATTTGAGCACTTGCCTCTGAAATCGTGAGGCCCAGGGTTTGATTCCCAGCCTCAGCCCTGGCAAAACCATATGCTGAACTACAGTGCAACTGTTAATTGCTGAGCCTGGTGGCGAATGTTCTTGCCTCCCATGTGGGAGGCCCCTGATTGGGTTCCTGCCCCCTATAGTCCCATATCCACTTGTGTGGAATGAAACCATGTCACAACTAATGATGTACAATTATGGAAACAACTCTGGGCCCTTCCCCTTCTTTCTCTCCCTCTCTCTCTCTCTCTCTTTCTCTCATCTTCTCTCAAACAATAAAAAAAAATCTTAAGAAAAAAAAAAGAGACAAACAGGCCTGGATGGATAGGGCAGAACACAAATTTTTGAGTCACTTAGACCTGAATCTGAATCTCAGCTGTGTCACGTAACTAGCTGTGGGAATTTAGGCAAGACACATGTCCTGCCTGAGGTAATCAAGTTTGGGTTAAGTTTCTTTGCAGTTAAAAGGTAATTGTTCAGAAACCACGTCAAAAACTGATGACATACAACTATGGAGACTGTTCTGGGCACTCCCTGTTCTCTCTGTCTCTCTCTCTCTCGTCAGAAACAATGAAATAAATCTTTTAAAAATAAAATGGTAACTGTTCAGCAAAAGGTAATTCTTATAGAATGTTAAGACCAGAAGCCTGAGTTGAGATTCTACAAAGAAAACCAGTATTGTTGGTAACCTTCAGAATTTGAAGAAAAGAACTAATGAACACTTCTTCATATGTTGAAGATGTGTATGTATGCGCTTTAAAGGAGTACCCAAGAGAATATATTGCCATTTTGTAGATTACTGGTATTTATTTAATCTTTTAAACAATCATAATAACAATAGCAACAGCTCACATTTACTGAGAATTTACTTTGTGCCAACAACTGCACTAAACACTGTCTGTGTATTATCTCTTTTGATCTTCACAACAACCCCCAGGAGTAGGTAGTATTATCATTGCATTTCATCATGAAGTAATAGATCACAGACCTGGTGAGTGGTAGACCTAGGACTTACTCCCTCCCACACTTAAGTGTTAAGCTGTCACCTTTCAAATTAGTATACTCGCAAAAAGTTCAATGACCGGGAATTTTTGCATAATTTCCATTGTGTACAATGTTTATTTTGAAAATGAGGAATTTGCTACAGTTATCAAAACATTCCTCCTCCTACATCTGTATCTCTTCACAATGATGTTACTAAAATACTAAATCCTAAAGTAACTTCTAATGTATCAAGCATTAAATTTTTTTATTTTATGGTTTTATTGTATTCTAATATGTTAAAAGTAGGTTAGGTACATATTAGAGTATTTTGTTAGTTAACCAAATTCAAATAACTGGAACCTTTTATTTTTCTGACTATAATTATTAATATATAGGTTATATATATATAAGCATAAGAAAAAAATCAGTCAAGTATTATATACAAATTAAGTATCATATATACTATTAAGTATTATATACAAATAAGTCCAAATGTTTTCTTTCATCTGATTAGAAACTTTTCAGATAATGAATTTAACATCTTTTAATTTTTTTGCTAAAATTAAAATTTAATTTTTACTTTAAGAAAAATAGCACATTGCAACTATATGATATAATCACTTATATAAGATAATCTTATCACAGAACAATATTTTTTATTTGTCTTAAGTAAAACTGATGTCTTTTAGTAAGCTAAGGTGTCTTTTCTTGGCTGTTAAATCTTTTGTAAGGATAATTAAGAGAGAACTAGATACAAAATAAAATATTTAAAATTTTAAAGTATTTTAATTTTCAGCTGTTCAAAAACTTGGATATAATTTGTAGATTTCTCTAAAAAGATTTGAATGTGGCTTTAATGAATATACAGTTTGAGAACTTTAATTATGAGCTAATTCTCTTTAAAATTTGTGTTCCTAATTTGTTATGAGAGCAAAAAATATTAACGCCAAAAAGCTTTTTTGATAGATTTCTATGTTCTGAAGTGATGATCTACTGAATTTAAAATGAGAGAAATACTGAAATTCCTTCACTACTGATCAGCATTTATTGAGTCCCTTTGGTTTTATATGTATACAAAAGTATTTTATACTTTTTATATGATTAAAATTTAATATCCTTGCTTAGTTTTGGTTTGGCTTTCTTTTGTCTATTTTCTTTTCTTTAATTGAAAAAAAGAACTAATGGAACCAAATATTAGATGGTACCACTGTTTTCTCCTTCTTTTGTATAATCTTGTTGCGTGTCTGTACATGAGCTGTTCTGGCCACTCATCACAGTAACCAGCTGGGCCATTTCACCTGCTGGAGCCATTAAAGAGGACTCTCTCCCCCTAGATTAATCCCCTCCGACATTAGTTTTTTTGCACTGACAACTGGAGCAGGCATTCAGAATTTGCAGGTGGCCAGTGTGACGCACATAATTGCCTACAATTTTAGGCAATGAATAAAAATGGTCTACATTACTTGTCAAAGGTTGTATATGCAGTGCCAAGTGAGATCTATGGGAAGCCTTTTAGGGTTTAAAGAACAGTTAATAGCAAGGCTGCACAGGGCTTTTTTAATCATAATGCATTTGTAATATAGCACTTTGATCTTCTCCTTGTAGGAAATGGTGTTACATTAGCCACTTTTAAACATTTATGAGTGAAATTCAGTTATAGAAGAGTAAAAGTGATTATTCTTAAGCAGAACATGTTAGATTTCATTAAAAGTTTTTAGCTTGCCCCTTT
This sequence comes from Craseonycteris thonglongyai, assembly GCA_004027555.1. NCBI lineage: Eukaryota > Metazoa > Chordata > Mammalia > Chiroptera > Craseonycteridae > Craseonycteris > Craseonycteris thonglongyai. Next base: position 28,444 of record PVKE010005113.1, read on the forward strand.
CTTGTTAAAATCTGTGGGAAGTCGTTTTCCTGGAGCGGTTCAAATCAGGATCTTAGGATATAGGGCTTTTTCCTTATTTTTCCTGTTGGTAACAGCAAGATTTAGCAGGAAGGTATACAAAATATTGAGGTAATTTATACAAGTGGATTTTTATAGAAGAATAGCAGATTAATGGTAAAGGAACACATCGAGGGAAAAAAATTCAAGAAACCTATTACTAATAATTATGTATTATAATAAATGCTGAAAATGCATATTTTAAACATTCATAAATTATCTTTAACAACAACAACAACAAAAACCAGATGACTCTCAAATGCACTTCTGGAACAGCTAAGTTTGACCTTTCAGACCCTAGAGCCTTTTATTAACACCTGCCTGTAAGGAGAACCTTGCCACACGCAGCTTTTAGATTCAGAACCACGAAACTGATGAGGAAAGGCTTGAAGGGTTCAGTTTGTGTCACTTGCTGTTTGCCGTTTCCATTTCACAGATGATTAATCTTTCTGTGAAGAAAGGCCAGAGAAACAAAGCACATTGGGCTCTTCCTGCAGTTACTCCTTCTGAATGCACACTAGCTTGCTAACTAAAAGGCCTTTAGATTTCCAGCAGAGAGAGATGTTCTGAAAGAGAATGCAGCTGGTTGGAGGTCACAAGTGCAGGGTTCTTGCCATTGTGTAATGGAGGTTTTGGCAGGTTGGGGATGGTGTGGGGGTGGGGGGGGGGCATGGGAGCTTGAAGTGAGGACAGAAGTGGACAGGGAGAAGGTGTTGGCAAAAAAATTAATTAGAGTGAAAAGAGTTTTGGTCAGTTGGTTTAATATTTTGGAGGGTAGATTATGAATAATAGGCTCAATTTCATCTATTTGTTAGTTTTTCTTTAAAAAAATTATAATTCAGTCTCTCTCTAGTGTTTCCCTTTCCCCTCCTTCATTTCATAATAGCATGTTTATCTTGCAAGTGGCATTACTAGGTAATATTGAAATATTACTAACTTTTGTAGTCTTTGCTGTAGTTGAATTGCCTTGAAAATTTTAAGACTTTTATTAATTTTGCTAGTATTTCACAATTTATTAATATTTTAATGCCACAACAATGTTTCATTGGTATTTGTTTTTTTAATGAGATATTGAAAATAATTATCTGTATGACTTAGTTCCCCTTTTAATTTTAACATTTAGTATCTAAATGCTTAGTATTCATCTTGCATTTACTTTTTTTCTCAATTGTGTATAGGACATAATGTGCAAAGTCAAATCCTGGGTTATAGATCAGAAGAAACCTGTTCGCTTCTATCACGATTGGAATGACAAAGAAGTAAGTTAAAAGTATTATGCCCTGTATTACTGCCTTTGTTTTGATTTCTTAGAGAACAAATTAGAGTTGTCATTATTTTATATTTATTATATCTAGTTAAACTTTGGTTTTGTCAATGATTGCTTATTCTCAGGCTTGTTATTTGTTTTCTTTCTCCCTACTTCTGATATTTTTAGCAATTAATCTTTTCGAAACAAGGATTCTGAAAATGAAAATGGCTACTTGTGTAAATAGAGTTTACTTTAGTGTTATTTAATGATTTACTCAAGTTTTAAAAAGAATTCTTTCTCTATCTCTCACTTCAGATTGAAGTGTTGAATAAACACTTATTTCTAACCTCAAAACCAATGGTCTACTTGGTTAATCTTTCTGAAAAAGACTACATTAGAAAGAAAAACAAGTGGTAAGTTTTTCCTCCCCAGATATACCCAGACATATATCTGTACACACACAAACACATTTACATGTATTTGCTACTATGTTTCATTTTAATATTTTTTCCTCTTATTAAAAAGTTTAAAATAGATGAGAAAGCTTTGCCTGACATTTACATTTCTAGATGAGTCTCCTAATTTGATGTACATTGATAGAACTTAAGAAAAAAACAAACAGAATTAAATTAGGCCATACTGAATCATACATATTTACTTATCAAATTTAAATTTAATAGATAGCATTGTTTCTTTCCTTTGGAAAATGAGAATAAATTTAGTTGGAGCAGTAAAATTTTTTAAACTATGATTTTATGGCTATGTTGATATTACATGTGACTTTAAAATATTCACTTGGGATTATATTTGGGCATAAATTTTAAAATCTAGATCTAGTGCTTTAAAAAAGTTGTTTTAATTAAAAAATTTTAAAAAGAAATATGAAATCCTAAAGTAACTTTTGATGCATCAAACATTAAAGTGGGGTAATGGGTGGTGGGGGAGACCAGGTTTCTGCTTCAAATACATTAAAAGTGTACAAAGGTAAAAACTATGAGTTCATGTATAGATTATCATTTTTGACATGTAACCAAAATGCATAAATTTTCCTTTCATTCACTAATAACTCCAAAAACTTATATACTTGTGTAATGTGTGGATATGTATACATTTGGCATAGTACTCGTTTTGACTTGTCTCACTGTATCCTCAGTATTTCATACTATTAAGTCATACAAGCAAATCAAAACTAGCCAAAGCAAAATATCTGAATTCTCCTGAAATAAATTGTCGGTTTTTCCCTGTACTTCATTAAGTAGTTAGATGCACATGGTTTCAATTTTCCATTAAAAATTCTCATTTCCATATGATATCAAAGAGTGAGAAGCTTTAAACTGAAAAATAAACATTCATAGACTGGAAGCCAAAACAATAATTAATGTCAGATGGTTAACTCCAATAAATCATTAGAATAAATTCTGTGAAATTGCTGCAACTAAAAAGTGCCCTGTTGATATTACTATAAGACATTTTGTGTTCCTGATAAAAAGCTGAATATGGCCTCTTTATTAGTAATATTCTAGAAAGCATATACTTATGCATAACATGAAAATTTAGTTCTGACTGGTCTTTGTCCTCCAATAGATGATTAAATTTAAATAATCAGTTCTGTCTTGTTTCAAATTCTTTTAAATTTGGTGATTAATGTGTTAAAAATTATTACCTTTGGGAAGGAATTTTAAAATTTATTACTTGACCTCAGTTAATCAATCTTCTCATTGTAGTATAAATGATAAGTTTTCCTGAGGCTTCATGAAACAATACAGACATCAAAGATTACATGGAAAAGGATGAGTCAGTTTCCTTGCCCAAAGGGCCTTCTCACACCTGTATTTGGATGATTACAGGTAGAACTCCCTAGCTCTAATTGTATAGTAAATACCATTTCCCAGACCCTAATGGTAGACAGACTGCTTGGGAGACGCCAGTCTGTGATTTAGCCGTCGCCAGACACCCCATGTTTTTTGTGAGACCAGTTGTGATGATGATATGGTTATAGCCAATTGAAAGTAAACGCATGTCTAAATAGCAAATTTTAATTTATAAAAATGTAGAGGTATGGATGATCCTATTTATAAAACCAAATTTTAGATTTTATGTATAGCTAATGATCTGGTTTGGGTTGTGTATATGTTGGGGCAGGGGTGGGGGTCATATCTTGTGGAAGTTAGTGTAATTGTAGCTGAAAGATCAAAGACTCAGTTACTGAGTGATGTTCCAGAAGAGAATTTACCACATAGCCATTTTCTGTACAGTTTCTGCCGCCTGCTGTTCCTATTTTCCCTCAAGCTAGCCATTGACTACCCCCTGTGCATCCCTGCTCGTAAAAAATGATTGAGGAAGTATTTGTCATGTATTTATGAGTGGGAAACATTGTGTGATAGAGAATGGCATCTACTGGAGCCAGAAAGATTGCCATTTGCCTTTCATTCAGCCACTCTGCTACAGCTTTAAATCCTCTGTTTATGCAACATAGCCTTTGTATTAAAGTGCAGAATAAATTTTATTATGAAGGATATGAACACTAGGTTTTCATCATTTATAACACTGCAAGCAGATGTAAACAGTTAAAATACATTTTAACTACTAAAATCTTTTAATTTGTGTTAGCATCTTGTTTTTGTTTTTTGGAGGGGTAATGTTTACATGTAAGGTCCATTTGCATTAGTTGTTCCTTTAGCAAAAGAAAAAGGTTTGGTTTTTTAAGGTTATTATGTAATGTTACTGTAGCAAATTAAGCTGATGCAGGAAGCAGTAATAAATATTTTCCTGGGTCTTTTAGATCTAGAAAACTATTTTAAATGGTCAGGAAAGAGGAGGAGGGGTTTCTGATTTTGGCCACAAGAGAAAGAATGAAACTATATTTTAGTGGGTCACCATTTCAGCAGTGATGAACATTTTAATTACTACTTAAAAGATCACTTAAATTTAAATGGCAACATTATTTTTCAATCCTAGAAAATAGGGAAGCATTTTGAAAGACAAAGTTTATTGTGTTATTGAGTAGGTGTATTGACCTTTTAAAAGATGTAAAAACTGGAATGGCTCCAAGTTTCATCATTTTGTTGATTTATGAATAAGGCCTAGCCCCTGAAGAGACACTGACATGGTAGCTGAGTTACAGTTGTGCTATTATCAGATGACAGTACTCAAGATGTTGTAAGGAAATCCATAAAAACCTTTTTTTATTATTACAAATTGCTGTTCTTTGAATAAAACTATACACAAGTTGCTGTTGTTGTTTTTGTATTTAATGGGTTTTGGAACACTTGAGGATTTTGTTTTTTAAACATAATCAGCTTTCACTTATAACTAAGTTTGTATAACATATGCAGTATTAATTTTCATTTGATATCACTTGTGGAGCCATGGTGCCAAGCAGGTACAGGACAGTGGAACTCTCAAATCATTGCTTAATTAGGGGTTTAAATGTCAATTTTTGCACCTTTGTTGTTGCCTTAGTGGTGTATTTCATCCAGTTACGAAGTCAGTAGAACAAAATAATTTGAGATATAGTAGTCCCTCCATATTTGTGGGAGATGGCCTGCAATTATGGATTGTACTGAACCCTATATATACTTTGTTTTTTGCTATACATGCATACCTATGATAAAGTTTAATTTATACATTAGTCACATAAGAGATTAACAATAACTAATAAAATAGAACAATTGTAACAATATACTGTAATAAAAGTTATATGAATGTGGTCTCACGTACGTGCGTGCACACACACACAAATATCTTACTGTACTACACTCACCTTTTCACTCGAAGGAAGCACTTGACCACTTCTTTTTGGTGTATCTGAATTGTCAGCATCACTACCCTTGCACTTTGGGGCTATTGTTAAGTAAAATAAGGGTTGCATGAAAACAAGCACTGTGATATTACAACAATCTACCTGATAACCAAGTAATGTACTTACTCAGTGACAACAGGCAGGTAGTGTATACAGAGTGGATATGCTACACAAGGATGATTTAGGTCCCACGCAGGAGTGGGATGATGTGAGATTTCATCACACTACTCAGAACGGTCCACAATTTAAAACTTGTCAACTGTTTCTGAAATTTTCCTTTTCATATTTTCACACTGAAGTTGACTGATACTAACTGAAATTGCAGAAAGTCAAACCGTGGATATGGGAAACTGTGGTATTTTATATACCTACACAGCTTCCAGTAATGTTTCATTTTTATGTTCTCTTGCCCCCATCTTTCTTAAAACTACTGATAATGGATAATTATATTTTATTGTTTATAATACTACATATTTTTATTTAACTGGAAAATATAAAATTTAAGACAATTAGGCTTTGTGCATGTGTGTAATACATGTATTTGCATATGCCTTGGTGGACTTGTAGTCACTGACATTACCCTTTGGCTAATACAATATAAGAATAAATTAATCTGAGTGTTGAAATTGATTCAAGATAGGTAGACAAATATTAATAAAAAATTTTAAGCTATTTTATAATCAGGGGCTATGTGTCAGGTTCACTAAATGAATTTTAAATAGAAAAAGGTTTTACTAATTCTTAAACTATAAACCATCTTCCCACCCCACTTTTCTGTTTTTGTTAGTTTTCCACATAATTTGTGCACAATAACTAAAAGTAGTTTGGCAATACTATAATATACATTGTGTACCTGGTTAGGGGGAGAATCATGGAATAATTTCAATATTTTATTTCTTGAACTGTGTGTAACAGTTACAGGTACTATATCTCAGGAACTATGTGTGAAGGGGAAAGTATATTCATTTTCAGTATATAATTTTATGTCTGTATATCTACATATACATATAGATACATACATATATGTAAATTAAAACTTTCTGTAAAGCCTTTTAAAGAAGTCATCAATTTCTGACAACATTATTCTTTGAAACTAGAAATTTAACATACCGGTAGATATACTGCTTTAGAAAAATCACATTGTTATATATTTGATTTAGTTGAAGCAAATAAAATGGGAATGATTAATTATTCTTAAATAAATTATTTATTTTAGTTCAGGAGGCTTCTCAAGTAGATTTGAAATTAGATTGAATTTCATATAAAGTTTTCAGGAACATACCCCATTACATAAATAAAGCAAGATTCACATGTATAAGATTATTAAATGTTTCGCTTTATTATTTACTAGTCTGGCATAGTAAAAGCTCTGAAATATCCATGAAACATTTCTTTGGAATTTAATTTCTATTTTTATCACTTGTATCTTGTAAAGTATTAGGAAGATGTTATGTCAGCTTCATCTAGAAGTACCTAACATGAAGGCTATGAGAATGCATTATTAATTCTGAGTGTGTTCCTACCTACTTGAAATCACACCATGATATTGGTAGGTTTATTTTAACATGTGAGGACGTTTTTTTAGCAAAATTAAAATTTATAACTGTAATTGGTAATGGTTTCATAAATTAAATACTTTTTTAGTAGTAGTTTCTTTACGAGAGCTAGTGCCTCATTTGCTCCTTTGACAGATATAAGAGGGTGATAGGGCAGGCCAAGGGTATTCTTTTTAAAATATGGGACTAGTTAAATCAGTGAATTCTTATGTGAGATATTCTTAATTTTACTGAAATAAGTTATAAATGAATCTAAAAAGAAATATTTTTAAGAACCTTTATCCATTTTATAATTTCTTGTTTTTGCTACTTGATATTTTTCAATTATTTGCTTTTTAATTTGTATTATGATAAAGCTTTGAAACATTTTCATGTGTACTATGAATTAGGATTTCAATTAATTTCTGGTGAATCGATTTTGTGGAATTGAAAAAGAATATACTAAAGCAAAACAATCTTTATATTGTAAGAGATAGAAGGCTGAATGAAGTGGGAGGGGGGACAAAAAACAGTATTGATTCTGGAATTTTTGTACTTGAAATGTTCTTTTGTGTTAGTATACATGTGTACATGTAATGATAATTCTGAATTAATTTCTAGTTTTTGTTAAATGGTTTTTGGTTACTCTTTCAACAATTTCATATTCTTATCAAGAGGTATTAGTGCCCTAGAACACTTAGTCATAATGAAACCAAATCACACTCTGATTCCATATTATGGAAAAGATAATTATAGAAGAAAGCCTATATTTCTATATGAGCATGATGCTATTGACAAACCATGTTATGTACATTCGGAATTTCCCCTGGCCTATTTATATTTTTTGCCCAATACTGTTTATAGACAATAATTTCTGTTTGCAAGATGATTTACTGAATTTGAGAAAGTGATATTTTTAGGAGGGTCAGTTATTATCTCCATTAGTCCCATCTGTTGACTTACTAATTAATGAGTGATGTAATTTATCAAATATGTCAGGACTCTCATCTTTTTAAAGTAGCTGAAGAATATCACTTCATATAATAGGGGAAAGTTTTATACTTTTTCTAGCATCACAAGACTAAAGCTCTTTTATGAAACCAGTGTTCTCTAGCATTCTCTCATATGAAATTAAGACATGTTCCCCATTAATATGTGTGTGTGTGTGTGTGTGTGTGTGTGTAATCTAGGAAATTAAAAGCAAAGTTTGGCCTTACAGTATTCTTCAAATTACAAATGATTCATATACACAAAGAATTTCTCTGCTCAGCCCCACTCGTTTTGGTGAATAATTCAAGGACTATTAATATTCTTAAAAATCTGTGCCCCAGAGATTGAGGACCTCTGTGTCAGATTTTATTTCTAAAAATATTAGTTAAGATGAGCTACACTTATAAAATGGGAGTTTTGATTAGTAGTTGGTGGAGGTAGAGGAGACTTTGGAAGCCCAGGAATCTTAGAACTGTTGGGATAGGAGATATAGGGCAGGGAGGGCCTTGTGAAGGGTTTAGAATGGAGCCCTAATGCAGTATACAGGGTCTGAGTTACAGTTCTTTCCTGGGAGAACGATGTAGAAAAGAAAAGCAGAGGGTGACATTTTGGGTAATTTCAGTGTTTTGCCTATATCTCCTGCTATGCAGAGGTATTATTTTCTTTGCCCTTCTCTCCTGTGCTCTCTCCTGTGTTCTCTAGTCACAAGATCTGCCTTTGGAGTTAATGTTGTAGTTCAACTACATTGAGTTAGACTGGAAGGCTAGACCAAAATGCTGGGTACCGTTAATAACATTGTTTCTGTAAGGAAAATGAATTCTAAGAAACTTAGAACGTGTCGTATATTTGTAAATTAGGTAGTAAATATTATCAGGAAGTTTGGTGTACTAGAACACTGCTATTTTAAAATTTGAAATACTGGTATTGTGATCCTTATTTGCTGCTAATTAGCTCTTTGGCCTCCAGCAGATTACTTAGCTTTTCATGTATTGAAGACATTGCATCAGAATGGCCACATATACAATAGAAAAAGGACTTTCCCTTGATTTTTCTTTCTATTTTCTGGAAAAGGAACAAAATATATCTGATATATGAAGGCTGTCTGAAAGTATCCAGCCATGTAACCATTCTTGTTATATTGACAATGGTGGCATGTTTTTCCAGACAGCCCTCGTACAGTTAAATAATAGAGGGGTTAGAAACGCTCATGGACCAGCACCCCACACACCCCATCCTGGAGTAGCCAAAAATTTGCATATAACTGTTGACTCACTAAAAACTTAACTACAGCCCTTCCGTATCTGAGATGTATTGGTTCCAAGAACCCCCATAAATACCAAAGTTCATGGATGATGCCCAAGTCCAGTATATGAAATGGTATAGAATAGTGTATACAGTGGGCTCTCCACATCCATCGACACCCAGCCTAGAATCAAAATACTGCTTTTACTTCATGGCCTATTAAATCTGCGGTTATAAAACCCAAGGATACAGAGAGCCAGCTGTACATTTAATAGAAAAAAAATTGCATATAAGTGGATCTGTACCCTTCAAACACATGTTCAAGGGTCAGTTGTGTGTGTGTGTGTGTATATATATATATGTGTGTGTGTGTGTGTGTGTGTGTGTGTGTGTGTGTGTGTGTGTGTGTGTGTATATATATATATATATATATATATATATATATATAGCTGTAATTCCATGCTTTGAGATAGTTGTCCTCTGAGACAAAAGCAAAAAACTGAGAACTATATTGTGTAGTAGCAGTAACAATAAGATTCCCATGATGGGGTGCCAGGATAGCTCAGTGATTGAGCACTTGCCTCACAATTGCAAGGTTCAGGATTTGATCCCGGTCCCAGCCCATAGAAGCCCCATACGCTGAACTGTGGCACAACTGGTAACCAGCTGCTGGGATGGCTCAGCAGCGAAGGTTATCACCTCCCATGGGGAGGCCCCCAGTTCAGTTTCCGCCCAGTGTAGCCCCACATCCACCTGTGTGGAATGAAACTATGTCACAACTAATGATGTACAACTATAGAAACTGCTCTGGGCCCTCCACCTTCTGTCTCTTTCTCACCTCTCAAACAAAAAATTAAATCTAAAAAAAAAAATAATCTAAGCAATAGCATTGAAAAACAGAATTTAAAAAAAAAAAAAGGAAGAAGAAAAAGACTCCCACGATATGGCCACCATCTCTCTCTGATTGTGTCCTGTGACTTCACCATTTGCAGCTTAGAGGATTTGTTGTCATTCCTTGACTGCCATTAGAGTAAATTATTCCTTCCTTGTTACAATAGCATCGTTTGTTTTTTTTTAAGTAGATGTTTATTCTTTAAAAAGCCTTTTAAAACAATTCCATTGTAATATCCTGTATCTGTTTCTTTCTCTGTTTTGAATTTACATATGTGTGTGTTGGAAGTGAGGTAGTGAAGGTCAGGAAAGAATGAAAAGAAATCATCTTTGTGGTTCCCTTCCAGTGCTACAATTTTATGATTTTATTGAGTGGGATTATAGCAAATAAAGGAAGATGCACATACAAATATCTAGTACTTTATCAGCCCTCACGTATAGATTTGTCATGATAAGATTTTCTAACTGCAGAACTATATAGAGTAGTCCCACAGTTACAAATACCCAGTTTAATTTAAAAAATAAAAAAAGCAACTTCTCTGGACTCGGGTGGAGAAGGAGGTAAGATCTGGTCATTTCCCCTACGCTTACTTTCTCTCCCATATCTCTACCCCTTGAAAATAAGTCTTTTCTGCTTCTTACCATGTATCTATATTTCCTCTTATTGGGCCACTGTTTCTCTGGCTAGAATGAGAATGAAGTGGAAATAAAATCTATTTGTAGAATTGGCATATCTAAATTTGAAACGAGTTACATTACTCAAACGATTTTTTTTTTTAATTCTAAACTGACCTAGAAAGCATCCCCATCAAAAGCATTCGATTATTAAATGTCCTCAAAGGCCTACTTATTTCACAATGTACTAGATATAGTACAGTTTGGGTGAGATGTATTTTGATATTTGTAACCATTTTATCACCAATTTTTAAATTCTTAAAGAATGTTTTCCAAAATAACTGACTTAGAAACTTAGAATAACACTCAAATATATGTTTGGGACTGCACATTGATATCCATTCAGTCTTTTTAATATTTTTATCAAAAAGAGAAGTTAGGGAAAGCTGGGATGGCTCAGCAAGTTAAGCGCTCGCTTTGAAGCCCCGGTGACCGAGGATCTAATCCTAGCCCTGACCCATGCGGACCCACATGCTGAACTGGGGAGTGCCCCCAGTTCAGTTCTTGCTGGGACCTACCTATGTGGGAGGTTCCTGGCCCAGTTCCTGCCCTGCGCAGCCCTGTGCCCACCTGTGGAGTGAAACTATATGGAAAACTAATGTCAACTATGGAGACTCCTCTGGGCCCTCCCCCTTCTCTCTGTCTCTCTCTGTCTCTGTTTCTCTCTGTCAAAAATCAATAAAATAAATATTTTTTTTAAAAAAAGAGGAGTTAACTTCATTAAGAACTCATTATGAATATATATTTCAAATTTATGTTTCTTACAAAGGCCGAGCTCATTGAGGAGGTATGTACTATGCTATTGGTTTTTCTAAGCAAATAAGCATTGTGTCCTTCTTTGTGTCATATACCATTCTAGGTGGTGAACAGGAAAGCGCTTGCTCCTCCCATAGGCGTATAGTCTCGTGGATTATCAGGAAATTTTTAGGATGATGACTGAAAATAAAGCAGGTTAAGGTGCTATTTAATTAAAGTGGTCAGAGAAAGCCTTTATGAAATAAGAAGGGGCATTATGAGAGAATGTGAGGAAAGTTCAGTGAGGGAGAGGGAATAGCAAATGCAATATCAAGTATGATGGAGCATCAAAAAGAATAGAATGTGATGACAACCACTTGAACTTGTAAATTCTTATTCACATATGTTGTGATTAAATGAATGTTAAAACATATCCTACATGTGTTCTAAAATTTAATTTGGAATTTTAAGAATGACCATTTTAGTTCACTTCTTGTAGTCCAGAAATATTTTTGATGGCTACATGTTTTAAGTAAACTTTGAAGTAATGTTTGTAATTATAGTGATTTATTTTGAATTTCACCTTTACTTTTTCATGTTTGTCTAGCAACTTGCTGATCCACACTACCATTCATAAAGCACTTCTTCTAAAAGTCCCTTGATATATATGACCTTAAAGAAGTAGATTGAATTTATACTAAGAATATATAACCTCCATTTGTCAAAACTTTACAGTGTTTGCATTTATTTTACTTCATTGCATCTTCAGATCCCAAATGACCCTTGATCAGGATGACCCTCTTGACACTATATTATTTTGGCCTTAATTTGAATTTTTACTAAAATGAAATTGTTGAGTTAAGAGATCTACATTTTAGCTTAGGAATGGGGTAGGCTAACAGAGAGATAAATAATATTGGTGTTTTCATTAGTAAAGATACAAAGGTACTTTTTCAGTACTTTAAATATTTGTCATTAAGATCAAGGAGGAGAGCAGCTTAGTTGGTGAGCATGTGAAGATTCAGGGAGTGTGGCATGCCTGGAGAGGACATGGAAGTTCTTCGCTCTTTCAAATACCTTGCCTTGTGCATCTCTTCCCCTTGGTTGTCCCTGAGTCATAGCCTTTTATCATAAACAAGTGACCTAGTGGAGATGTAGTCATCAGTATTCCTGGATAATTATCAACATTTTCCTTAGAAATTCTTTAGAAAGAACAGCATAGTTAGTTGAAAAATTTTTGGGTTTAGTCTGTTTTGAAATTTAGAAAGGATAAGATTGAATAACATCTGTCTGTTGGTAATCATTTTGTAGCTTTTCTAAAAATGATATTTCAGAAGATTTTTCCCAAAAAGCATATCTGGGTTTGAAACATTAAGTTTATTAGTACATACTTTTCATACATAATTTTTTTTTTTAAGATTTATTTATTGTTTTTGACACAGAGAGAGAGAGATACAGAGTCAGAGACAGAGAGAAGGGGGAGGGCCCAGAGCAGTCTCCATAGTTGCACATCATCGGTTTTTCCACATAGTTTCATTCCACAGGTGGGAGTGGGGTTGCACAGGGCAGGAACCAGGCTGGGGTCTCATCCTGGTGAGAACTGAACTGGGGGCACTCCCCAGTTCAGCATATGGGTCCACACGGGCCGGGGCCGGGATTCGATCCTCGGTCCCCGCGGCTGCAAAGTGAGCGCCTAACCCACTGAGCCATCCCAGCTTCCCCTTCATACATAATTTATATTAAAATTGTTACCTCTTACTATTTTTTTAACATTTATTGTTTTTTTGAGAGAAGATAGAAGAGGGGAGGGCCCAGAGCAGTCTCCATAGTTGAACATCGTTAGTTATGACATGGTTTCATTCCACACAGGTGGATGTGGGGTGGGAACTGAACAGGGGGCCTTCCACATGGGAGGCGAGAACCTTCCTCACCATCCCTGCAGTTACCATTTGTGCCACAGTTCAGCATATGGGATTGCATGGGCTGAGGCCAGGACTTGAACCCTGGACCTTGTGATTGTGAGGCAAGCGATCAACCACTGAGTCATCCCGGCATCCCAAAATTGTTACCTTTTAAGTTATGCTATTTTTCTTTTGCCCATTCCCATCCTCTTGTTATGTAACATTGACATAGCTTTTTCTGTACCAAACCAAAAGACACATATTGCAACCCATCATGTGTTATTGAGTTCCTGCTGTATGTCAGGCATCCTTTTGAGCTACCAAATGATGAGATGTTAATAGACTAGATGAAACCTATTTGAAAATTTTATGAATATTTTTGAAACAGAGATATTGTCATGCCCATATTGCAGATAGGGTAGTTGGAGAAATTACAGAACACGTTCAAGTTCTTGCAGCAAGTAGTAGAAATGGACCCGTTTGACTTGAATGTTTATTCCTATTCCACATATTACTGTGCAAACTATATTCATGAATCTTTAGAAATCTTTGAAACTATTGCTTTAATTAACTTTAACATTCTGCAACATTTTATCTCAGAAAATAATCACCTTCACCAAATTGTGTAGGATTGTAGTTAATAAAAGGAACCAACTTTCAAGATGACAACTGTGCTTTTCTTGGGATAATGATTTTAGCTACTGCAGTTTTTTGCCTTGCCTTATCATTTTATTAACTGTATAATATTGTTATAACAATATATTTTATCACCTATGTTAGCATCTGCTTTAAAATATATACTATATATAAACATTTTGGTGTAGAAAATACACTGACTCTTATCAAAACCAAAACTAAAAATTGCATCACATTGCCAAGTCTAAAGTAGTAGTATAGAATGGACCAGAAAGCATAGCTATAACCACAGATCAGTTTTTATATATTAATATAGGTAGAATTTGCCTTTTTTCCTTCTAACATTCTGTAAAATTTATTAAGAATAATTCTTCACTGTTGGGAGTGAGGGAGTTGATGTATAAATAAACAGGGAAATGATAGAATATCACGAAATAGGACAACAGTGGATAACTCATATTCCCAAAGTGTTGCTGTGTTAGTAGTAGTAGGCATCAGTCAACACTTACTGAATGCCAATTTTATTTAAGGCTTCCAACAGTCTTTAAAGAAAGTAATATTATTTGAAGGAAGGCAAAACAAATATAGAGAGATTGAAGAACTTGGCCATGGTTACATAGCCAATCAGTGATACTAAGATTCAAACCTAAGCAGTGTATCTCCAGAGCTCATGTTCTTTACTACTTAACTGTGTGCTGCAGTATGTCATCATTGGGGTACTGGTGATGCTGCAAAGGTATACAAGGCCTGAGAAACAGGTCAGATGGTAGCCATATTTCCTGTCATTAGAAATGTTTTTGATAAGGTCCTGTTGTTAATCAGTTCATGCACTATAAAATTTGAGACTAAAAACTTCATATAACCTATTAGAGCATGCCAACTGAAAGTAATATAAAAATTGTATCTAAAACTGTGTCTTTATTTTCATGGACTCATCTCTGAAACTATTTTCCAAACATGTTTCAATTTAATAGCCCTTTGTAGGACAATTAAAATAGTTTATATATTTTTACGTAGAAAATACACATCGTCAATCCTTTTTAAAAATAAATACTTTCTTTTACTTAGTTGTTCTGTTTGTGTGTTTGTTTTTAACTACAGTGATTTGTTCCATGTCCTTGCATTTTCTTTTTTTTTTAAGATTTATTTATTGTTTTTGACAGCGAGAGAGAGTGATACAGAGTCAGAGACAGAGAGAAGGGGGAGGGCCCAGAACAGTGTCCATATTTGTATATCATTTGTTTTTCCACATAGTTTCATTCCACAGGTGGGCGGGGCTGCACAGGGCAGGAACTGGGCCGGGATCTCACCCCGGTGAGAACTGAACTGGGGGTACTCCTCAGTTCACTATATGGGTCCTCACGGGCTGGGGCCGGGATTCGATCCTCGGTTCCCGCGGCTGCAAAGTGAGCTCCTAACCCACTGAGCCATCCCAGCTTCCCCCGTCCTTGCATTTTCAATAGCTTGGATTTGTTTTCGAGACCTCGGGAGTAAGGAATTGTGTGTATGTGTGCATGTATACATATCTCTTTTTATTAGCTGAAATGCAAACATAATCTGTATAATACTCCTTTTAAATACTATATGAGTGAATAGCAATATAAGGGAAAGAACATATACACATATGTATATACATATGTATACATATACACATATATATAATATATGTATACATACATACAAGTCTTAGGCAGAAAAATGACTACCATTTGTTGAGCATCTATTATATCTTGGACTTTGGGGCACTTACATATGGTCTCTTATTTGGTTTAAGCTTCATAACAATGTTGGAAGGCAAATATCTATCTCTTTAGTCAGAGAGATGAAGAAACCTAGTTAAACATTTAAAAGACTTCTTTTAACTGAAGCTCATGAGAGAAAGTATAAAATACATATTTTTTTTTTGTATTTATAGCATGCTGGTCATGCAACAAAAAGTACCGGTACACAGAATTTTCTATGTTAATTATATCCTAGTGAAAATTACACAGAAACCTATACCAGCTAGAGGGCAAACATAAATGCAGTGTTTTATAAAAGCAGGACTCAAGTTAGTTTTGGTTGGTTTCATTATAGTCCTTATTTCCTCACCTGTCAAATAGAATAATCATTTTCTTATAGAATAATGAGAATTAAATAAAATACTTTACATATATTAACTATTATTCTTTGGTAGAAATAGATCTATTTATCTTGGAATTTAATTTTTATAATATGAAAAAGCATATATATCATAAATCTATCATTTGTGTCTAACAGTTGTAATTACAGAAAAAATTCTCTTAACCAACTTAAGTCCTGCTTATATAAACACTGCAAATTATATTTGCTCTCCATCCAACAGGTATGGATTTCTGTGTAATTTTCACTAGGATACAACTAACATAGAAAACTCTGGGCACTTTTTGTTGCATGAAAAGCATGCTATAAATGCAATAAAATGTTTTATACTCTCTTTCATGAGTTTGCATTAAAAGTCTTTAAAGTGTTTATTTTAACCTAATAATTCTTAAGAATTAAAGAGTAGTAGTTTTCCATTTTCTTCTATTTCTCCTAACTATACATATTTTTATTTTTGATATTATTGTAATGTTCTCACTTCTGAAATTTATAAATATAAAGTCATTTACATTTTTCCTTGGTTTTACTATATTTTTATTTCCTTTCTACCCCCACCAAAAGAAAAAAAAGTTTTTGTTTTTTTTTTAAGTTTGAGATCCAGTTAGAAATTTGTTTAGAAATGTAAATACCAAACTTCATATTTGGAGCAATTTTGTCTTGTGAATGCTCAAGACTTTTAAATGGAATAGTATCACTTAGAAAATCTTACTGTCAATTCTCTTTTCATTAATCAAGACTAATTCCTATGCCTTTCCAATACTATTCTAATGGATTTTTCCCTAGTCCAGTAAGCAGCTACATTGTAATAGTATGTAACTTAAGAAAATCAGTGGTTTACTCCTAATTCATAACAGTGTTTTTATTATTTAAAAGTTTTTTTTAATATTATTTTGATATTGCATGTAATAGTTTGTATGGAGTATGTCTCACATTATAGAACTTTACTTCAGGCTAAATCTGAGATAGAGACAGAAGAGAGAAAAGTGACCAAGAGAGAATAGGGAAAATACCAACTGTTTGTTTCCTTTGTTCAGAAGTAAACATCTTAGTTGTCTAATGTCTTGAAATTAGTTAGTACTTTTAAAAACCTTTAAATGATATTAGACTATATTGTGGCAGTCATATCTGGTAAAAGTTTTCTGATTAAATATGATTAAATAATTCTGTTTCTGTAATTATGCATTTCATGATTATAATGTATGATGGGGCATTATTTTAAATCTATTAAGTGAAATTTGTTTGAGTGGCCAAGTGTGATGTTTTAATGTGGCTTGGTATTTCTTAGACATTTTGAATATATAAAGACCACCAGATTAGATTGGAACATTCTGTCAGCTTCACAGTCTTGAAAAACTAAAACAAAAGAAAAAGCAATGGCTATTAAGCATTCTTAGCCATATGCAAGGGAAGGTATGTGAGTGTGGCTTAGCTAATAACTTTCTTACTGTGTATTACTTGTAGAATTTTTTTCTATGAAATACTTAATCGTTGTACATTTGCTGTTTTATACTTATTTCAGTGCCCTGTTGACATCAAGGGTTAGTGATTGTTGCATTGGTATTTCCTGACAAATATATATTATTTGATATGCTAAGCCATTTCTGACAGATACAGAGTTTTGACAAACACATAGGGCACAGCAAGTGTCCAATTCTAAAGAGCAAAATAAATGCAAACCACCGTTATGGTGAACACAAACAGCCTGAAAGCAAGTTATCAGTAAGCAAATAATTGTTGAACTGTTATGAATGGAATAGGATGTTGAAATAGGGCATGATTGGCTGATGTTACATATGTCCTTGATTACCTTCCTTGTGCTTTTATCCTAATAAGTGACATTCTTTGTATTCCCTTGGATGGCTAGACAGTCTGACACTGAAGAAGAATAAATATTGCATGTGGTACACATTAAGCTGTCATCCAGGACAGCATTTATAAAAAGTAACTGGAGAAATTCATAAGAAATTCTGCACTGCTACAGTTTCCTGGCTCCAGTCATAATTGTCAAAGTTCTTGACACATTCAGGTCTTCAGAAATGATTTAAGTTTACAATGGCTTGGTGTATGAATAATTATTATGAATTTGTGTTCTCATATTGCCTTGGAATGTTAATGTTATTTACCAAAATGTTGTATTTTATGATAATTTTTATTTTAAGAAATGTCTCTACATTGGTTAATAGTGACACATCTTTTGTCTTATGGTTTATCATGAAAAGATTTCAGATAATTCATATATATGGAAGGAAGAACAGGAATTTTTAATGCTTAGTTTATCTTTAATCTGTTGGAAATATTGCTTGCTTGTGTTTAGTACTAGCAACTTTCAAAATAAGTCTTGTTAGTTTTCTTTTCCAGCAGCATTTAGAAAGCCATCAAATGATAGTCCAAATGAGTACCATTTTTAAATATTCCCCCCACAAAAAGAAAAAGCCAAATCACACTTGATGTTTCATTTTAAGATATGATATGCTTTAATTCACATACTTTTATAATTTTAATATAATTTTTTGAGGCAGGGTAGTGTTTTATTGGTTCTAGTCACCATTATCTCTTAAAATTTTCTTTTATTGGAAGATGGGTATAAGATACAATATTGTACTAAAGTAAGCATACCTAAATAAAGATGAAAGTTATCAAATTCAGGAAACATGTTCTAAGCCTCTCTTTCACTAAATGAAAACACTTCTCCTTTTCATCCTATTTATATGGTATGCTGCATAATAACTGAAGGATGCACCCAAAAGCCACATTTTCTTTATTATATTTCTAAGCCATTTCAAAGTAATTAGTATTTCCATTCTATAATCAAGAATATAACATTCTATCAGCTGATTACTAAAAAAAATGTCATCATGTATCATAATGATTTAGGATTCAATACAAATATAAAAATAAATAATAGTGTTAGGTTCTAAATTATGAGCCTTGTTTTGGTGAGGACGAGATCAGTCAGGGTTTCTGTGACAACTGTATTTTCTGTTAGTTTTAAAATTATATAATTAATTTGGAGAGTGTTTTTAGGTTATCTTTTTACTTTCATATCTAAACCATCCATCTGGATTGAAGAAACTTTTCTCTAGGTATAACACTGCTCGAATGTTACCTATAGCTTTTAACTCTAGGCCACTACAGAGCACAAAATATTTGCCCAACTGGTAAATTGAACTGTAGGTCCCACTGTGGGAAATTGCTTTGCTGTGCACCAAACAGCAGTTATCTTAGTAATTGTACCTGAATTCTTTGTGGCTAATAGAGCATAGACGTCCATTTTATAAGCAGAAAATTATTCCTCTTAAATACTTATAATTATAAATCCCCTAAATGAAATGTGAACCAGTAGCCTATAGTGAGACATTAAACTGCATCATTTTTAATTGCTAGTACTGAAAAGTGCAATTCTTTTTTCCTTTTAGTGTAAAACTGTACATACCCGACATTTCACATTCTAAACTGAGCTCCCAACAAGGAGCTTATCAGAGCAAATTGTCTAGTCCATCCCCTTCCTCACTCAAAACCTAATGACCCTTTATCATCATGGTTTAGATTGCTGGACACAGATGTGAGAAAATACAAGTAATCTACAGGTAACTACAGTAGCTGCACTGATGTTCTCAGAGAACTGACTGCTGGGAAGATAAAGAGCTTCCCACAGAGTCTGTGACTTTCCGGCAGCAAAGCACATCATGAGCTCATACATGAAGTTTTATTTGCTGAAGATTCACAATAAAATGCATTAGAACATTCAGCAGGGACTCATTTTAGATGAGCACAGAAATTCTGGAGGGTTATTTATTAGTTGATGCGCCAGTGCATAGCATCACACTAAAAAATTTTTTAAAGTTCGACAATATTAGTTCTGTGGGCATCAGAGATAATGGTTACAATGCAGCATTAATATTGAACTTGTTGATATTTATATATGTACAGATCCTAATCTCTTTTTCTTCACAAAAGGCTGAACTTCATGCTGAAAAGTTGTTTGGTTATGATTTTACTATGAAAATGGAACACTAATTTTTTCAAACTTTACTACTAAATTGTATTTAAAAGGACTTGTTTATGGCCAGGTGCTCTGCTTTTGTTTGCTGCTTAGATTGTGATCAGTGAGGCAAACTCATTTATCTATTTGCATGCAATTTAGTAATTTACCGTAAAAGGATGATCATGTCTTTTTTTTTTTTCTTTTGGATAAACATACTGCACCTGTAGCTTAAGTTTTATAATTGTTAGTTTAGCTATTATTTGTAGTGATCATAGTTTCATAAAGCTTTAGAAAACTACAATGCAAAAAATTATTTGCTTAATTTTTTTTTTATGTTAGAAATGTTTTGTTTTTAGTCATTGGATTTGGTTTAAGTTACTAGATTGAGTTGAATCAATACAAATTAGACTGCCTGAACTTCAGGTGTGTATCTCTTTTCAAAAAAACTCATTTGCTTGTCATATTTTTCTAAAAGCTAGTTAATTTTGTTTCTGTAAAAGCTGTAACTACTGGATTAGGGATAGTCATATCTCTTTCATATGTCAGAATGAATTACAGTCCTCAACTCATTTTTAGAAATTACCATTTAGTAGCAGATAAAGATAATTTTCAACAACCAGTATTGGTTAAGCAATTGACAGCCCACAAAAAGAATAGTGAGATATTAATTCATTCTTACATAGTTGTATGGGTTATATACCTAGTTTAACTGTTACTCTTTGTGGAAAACATTATTTATTTATTTATTTATTTGTTAAATTTATTGGGGTGACATTGATTGATAGCAATTACATTGTTTCCAGGTGTACAATTCTATATTACATTGTCTATACATCGCATTTTGTGCTCACCACCCAGAATCAGCTCTCTTTCCATCGCCATATATTTGATGCCCCCTCTCCCCCAGCTCTCCCCTCTAAAATATATAAAGAACTCATACAACTCAACAATAACAAAAAACAAATGATCTGATTAAAAATTGGGCAGAAGATCTAAACAGACACTTCTCCCCTGGAGACATACAGCCAACAGATACATGAAAAAAATGCTCAACATCACTAGCAATTGGGGAAATGCAAATAAGTACCACAATGAGATACCACCTCACACCTGTTAGAATGGCTATAATCAACAAGACAAGGAATAACAAGTGCTGGAGAGGCTGTGGACAAAAAGGAACCCTCATACACTGTTGGTGGGAATTGTAAATTGGTACAATGGCTATGGAAGGCAGTGTAGAGATTCCTCAAAAAACTAGGAATGGAGTTGTCATATGACCCAGCAATCCCTCTCCTGGGTATCTACCCAAAAAACCTAAAAATTTTATGGAAAATATTGAAATGCTCAGCAAATCAGAAGATACTGGTTGAATCTTTTTTGGCTGGGTTCCTACTGACTTTTGCTTCAAGAATATTATAGTATTGAATATAAACAATTCTTTGCAAGTAGAGCAACAAAATTACATCAGATATACTTGCAATGATATAATTGATTTATTAAGTTTCTAGTATAAATGACCAATGAACAAATTAAACTTCTTTTCGGAAAACAGAAAAGATGAATTATTTACTGCTAATCATGAGAGTTCCCATTGTTCTTCTGATAGCAATTAGCATTACTTCACTTGGTGATTTTTTTTTTTTTTTAATATATATTTTATTTATTTATCTATTTTGACAGAGGAGAGAGAGAGGGAGAGAGATACAGAGACAGAGAGAGAACTGAACTAGGGGAGCTCCCAGTTCAGGATATGGTTCCGCACGGGCCGGGGCCGGGATTCGATCCTCAGTCCCCGGCACTGCAAAGTGAGCGCCTAACCCACTGAGCCATCCCGACTTCCCCCACTTGGTGATTTTTATCAGTGAAGATTTTTAGTTTACATTAATGTATTTGAAATATTTGTAGTTACATGGCATAGAGTAATCTAAAAAATAAAACACTGAAGAATTGTTTGAGGCAGTATTATGCATTAATTCTGTTTTTAGTTTGCTATAAGATCTAAAGAAAAGACTATATTTGTTTCCATTTAGCAGCAAATAAGAAACACAGAACTCAAAATTCTACAAAGCACATTTTATTAAACCTCTTTGTTTAAAAGGAAAGAAACCAGGGGAGCATGTGCAGTGCAAGATTGTTTTGCATTTTTGTTTTTACATCACCAGATTAAGTATAATGAAACCCATCTGCAAATTGTAGGAACTACTCATTGTTTTTTGTCAAGGACTGTAGTATGTTTTTTCCCTTCTTTTTCTACAGTTTTTTGTTGTTTTTTTTTAATTTCAATAAGATATACAGAAAATTAAAAACCTTGTCTGTTATAAAGTTTTGTTTGAGCTTTTTAAACTGAGTGATTAGCAGAAATAATGACCCTGTCAGCCTTAATCACATTAAAATGTGGTTAACATCATTTAATTTTTTCCACTTAATATGCAAAAATTTCCAGTAGATTTGCAGTGAAGGCCATTGAAATTCCATTAGAACAAGAATAAAAATTTCAGGCATCATTTATTCAGAGAAGGAATAAAGGTCTCGATTGAGAACTGCTGAATCTTTCTATTAAAGACACTATGAATCATTACATTGAATGTACCTTGTGTTTCGATAGACCTGTGTCTGACTTTTCAAGTGGTTGAAAATCATGTTGTATCATTTTTCATAAGGATAAATAAACTGAAATTATAAACATATTTAAATATCTAAAAACAGATTATTGAACATTGTATTTTGTACTGCTTTAACTTTCTTAAGTTATAAGTAGAAAGTTGTTAATTTTTACCCAAAAAACAAGAAAGTGAAGGAATTAATTAATTAATATGGAACAAACTGCATAGCCAACACACAGAATGTACAGATTGTGTTTAAAATAGTTACATTGGTATACAAGGGCTGTCCAAAAAGTATCTAGCCATGTAATATGAAAAATAATGGTGTTTATGGCTGGATGTTTTCTGGACAGCCCTCTTTTGCCAAGTAAGAAATTTAGAATTAATCAAATGACACTAACTCTTCCAAAGTTCAGAGCTTATCATTTGTCAAGCTTCGACTGGTATGTTATGCTGCATTAGCTATGTATGAATTAGAACTGAAGAACATTCTATGATTTCTAGTATTATTTATCCTTTTATGATCTTTTAAAATACTTTCTTTTGATGTGTTCATAGAATTAAAAAGTAGGAAAACTTTAATTTTATTTTAAGCAATTGCAAAGTACCTATCATTTATACTTTTTCTTGGTATGTTTGTATTTGCCAGTGTCCTGTAAAACTTACATTGTGTGGAATGTTTATCCACCATTTAAAAAAAAAAAAAAAAAGACTGTTACTGTATATACCTGATAAGCAAAAATGGCTTTCTGGAACCATTCCTATCTCTCGGGTAATTAAGTAATTATACAGCATTGGGGTTTTTTTAAATTTGTATTTTGTTCCCAAACCATTTGAACCTATTATATAATTACACTGTGTGTACTTTGTAGTAAAAATACCATTGGAAAATTCATCAGGGGAAGTGTTTCATGCATGTGCTACTCACAATGTATAAATTTCTCCATCCTTGCTTGTTTCTGTGTCTGCAGAAATCTAAGAATATTTAATTGTCTACTCCCCCTGTTCACACCCTTTCTCCCCACCACAGTTAGCTCCTGTGGTCTCCTCAGAAATACTTTCCCTGACTACCCTGTCTAAAGGTAACTTCCAGACTCCCTTTTGTTCACGTCATTGTGTATATTTGCTTCAGAGCACTTATCACAAGCTATATAATCTTGCTTATTTGTCTGTCTTTCTGTCTCAAAAGAATTTAAACTCCATGAGAATAAGGACCATGCCTGTTTTGTTCATTTTATATCTCCTGTGCTTGGTACTGGACTTAGTACTAATATTGTTAATTGATTGAATGACTCTCTGGATGAAATCAGTTGAATTTATCCCTTAGGTTTCAACAGTGACTTTTTACCTTCATTAGTAGAAATATCTAGATCATTTGCAGTCAGCCTATTCTGGTTAGATACATCTTAAGATTTAGAGCACAGGTAGGTGGTTGATCTCTGTGCCAGGAGTCGGTGGATATTTCCTATAATGAGTCAGTAGTAAATATTTTCGGCTCTGAGGACCATGGAGCCTTTTTTGTAGCTACTCACCTTTGCTGTCAGACTTCAAAGGCAGCCATAGACAGTATGTAAACAAATGGGCATGGCATATGCCAATCAAATCTTATGGACACTGAAATTTGAATTTTATTTAATTTCACTGTCACAAAATTGTCTTCCTTTGTTGTTGTTGTTGTTTTTGGAAATCATTTTAAAATGTAAAAACCTAACAGGGTAGAAGTTTCTCCAAGTGGAAGGTTTGCTCAGGATAGTAGTATAACCTTTATATGGGACTTGTGTAGAAAGCATATCTCCTCTGAAAGCGAAGGACCTAAGAAGATCCTATAATGCTCCTAACCCACATATTTCTCTATCAACTTTCTGAAAATCAAAATGGTTCACTTATTTTTTTAAAATATAATAACTATTCTCAGTTTGTGTTCCATACAAAAATAGGCAGTGACTTACAGACTCCGGGTCTAGGCACTTAACCAAAATCAACCTTCAGTTGTGCATGTGATTATATGTCCCCATTTCATCTACTAAAGTAGTTTTTTCTCTCTCCAGAATCACCAGTTTTTTTTTCCCTAGTGGATGTTTCCCATCAGCACATAACCATGGTGTTATTTCTCAAGTCTTTCGAACAATGACTTAGTTTAACCTTACTTGCCTTTCACACTACAGTTCCATTCTCTATCTAAGTAAGAGTTACTTAAGTATTAGAGTTATCTCAGTATTAAGTGAAATTACATATATAAGATGCCTGTCAGTTTCTTCTTTCCCTTTAAAAGAAATGTGGTTGTATAATAATATTTTTTATTGCTGTTTTCATAGATTTCCCTTATTTAAAGGAAAAGTAGTGTGGAAAATATATCCTGAGTAATATTTTTCCTCCAAACAGTATGACCCCCATGGGAACAGGGAGAGGAAGAGGTCTATAATAGATGAAGGAACACTCCATTCTGTGTGCCTGTTTCTGTCTCTGCCCTTTCAGAATAAACTGTCCTTAGAAACTACATGACATTCTCTTCTGCTTGGCTTTTGGGTGACAGGTGTATTAGTCTTCACTTCTTTTCTCTTTACCGATTTTCTCTGTCTACCATGGCTCTCCCCTAAGGATTAGTAACTGAGCGACTTAACATTTTTCACTTGTTGTCTGTGCTTATGCCTTCAACTCTGTGGTTCTCAAACTTTAGCATGCATAGAAATTACTTGGAAGGTTTCTTCAAACACAGATGCTGAATCCACCTCCAGAGTTTCTGATTCAGTTGGTCTTAGATGGGGCCTGAGAATTATCTTGTCCTGCAAGTCCCTAGGTGATGCTAATGCTACTGGTACATGAATATTACTACTTTGAGAAGCTCTGATTTCTACTAATGATTTGCAAACCTACAGCCTGAGTTTCTCCTCTTAGCCTTTTCAAGTTTTGTTATTCCTGATTGCCAACAAGAAAATTCCATTTGGCTATTTCATTATCATTATTAAGCTTAGTATATAAAACTAAACTCCTTATTTTTTCCTATAATACACCCACACTAGAATCTACTTTCACATTTTCCTATCTTTATTGCTAGTACCGGCACTCTCTGAATCTTTTGGGTTTAAATTCTTCAAATCCTTTTAACTTATCTTCTTTCATACAACCATATTCACGTAATCACTAAGTTCCATCTTTTTTCTTCTAAATATGGCATTTTTTCATATCTTCCTCTTCAGTTAACACTGTTTATCAACCAAGACTAAAACGTCATCACTTCATTTTTTAGTTAGGTAACAGCCTCCTAGTTTATCATCCTTGACTCTGTATCTTATTTGCATCTATAGGTAATTCTGATTTGCTTTAAACATGTTTACTCTGCCATTTTCTCTGTCCACGAACCTTGATTGAAACATAGGAGAATATCTTCACAACGAGATAGACAAATAACTCTTGGATGAGATACAAAAGCACTAACTATGAAATAAAAAATTGAATTTTGGGGAAGCCGGGATGGCTCAGTGGGTTGAACGCTCACTTTGCAGCCCCGGGGACCAAGGATCGAATCCTGGTCCTGTATGCTGAACTGGGGAGTGCCCCCTGTTCGGTTCTCACCAGGATGAAGACCCTGGCCCAGTTCCTGCCCTGTGCGGCCCCTCACCCACCTGTGGAATGAAACTATGTGGAAAAACCAATGATGTGCAACTATAGAGACTGTTCTGGGCCCTCCCCCTTCTCTCTGTCTCTGTCTCTATCTCTCTCTCTGTCAAAAACAATAAAAATAATCTTAAAAAAAAATTGAATTTTATTATAATGAATAACTTCTGTTCATCAAAAAGTACCATTAAGAAAATGAATAGACTAGCCACACACTGGAAAAATATATTCACTATACATATATCTGACCAAGGACTTATATCCAGAATATATCTTTTTGAATTTCTACAAATGAATAATATAAAGACCAATGACCCAGTTTAAAAAATGGGCAAAAGACTTAAATATACACTTCACAAAAGAAGATACATGAATAAACATGAAGAAGTATTCAGCAGCTTAAACATCAGGGAAAGGAAATTTAAAAGCACAATGAGACAATTTTGAACTCACTAGAATGGCAAAAATCAAAATAGCAATACCAAATATGGACAAGGAAGTAGAATGGAAATGTTATGTTCTAGTATTACTTGATGGGAATATAAGTGGCAAGACCGTTTTGGAAAACTGGCAGTTTTTTTTTAACTTAAGCACACATCTACCCTGTGATCTAGTAATTCCAATTTATAGTGTTTACTTAAAAGAAAGGAAAACATATGTTTATATGTTATAAATGTTTTTGTTACACAGAATAATAATTGCAGCCTTATTCATAATAGCCCCCAACTGGAAGCAACTCATACCATAGCTGTCTTGAAAATATCCAGCCATGTATCTGTTCTCATTATATTGACAATGGCTGGATTTCTTCCAGACAGCCCACGTGTGTCTGTTAGGAGAATAGATTTTAAAAATGTTGCATATTTATATTATGGAGAGGCGGTAGACTGACCAGAAAGTATCATAAGGGAACTTTGTGGGAACACAGAAAAGTTCTATTTTCATTTGGGGGACAGTAGTTACAAGTGTATATAAAATTTTTGAAATTTATTGAACTGAACATTTAAATCTATACACTGTATTCTTTGTTAATTATACCTCAATAAAAAATAATTTAAAAAGTCATCAATGGCTCCTTGTTTTCTATCAGGTGTATATATAAATGTACATATAAAAATACCTAGAGAGATCAACAGGCTGACGTGTGCTTGCTAGGACAAACTACAAACTATGAAACCAATTACCGGTACAAATTTTGGTACATGTGAGTCTACCAAATGTTTCCACATGTTTCCCAATTGCTTGTGTAAAAATATTTTATTAAGCCAATTTTCACTTTGTGTAAGATTATGCACACCAAATTTTGTTAAAATAAGCATTCTTGTAACAGTGTTCTTTCAGAAGCAGCTGAAAGTTTGGCCACAGATTGCATACCACTAATACACACTTCATCTCATCTAACATGGTTCCATTTAGCACTTCTGAAAATATTATGTTAATAAGAATAGTTGCATGTACCTATTTGCAACTATTGAAGTTTGTGTAAGAGCTTTTCTCTCTCTCTCTCTCTCTCTCTCTCTCTCTCTCTCTCTCTCTCTCTCTCACGCTCCCTCGCTCTCTTTTTTTAGTGCTTCTTGTTTCTCCCCAGCCTCCAAATCTCTTTTCTCCAAAAATACAGAAATGTGACTTTCTCTTTTTCACAATGACTATTTGCCCTGGGTTTGTATCCTTCTGTGTCTGCTCTTTTATGAAATTCACATCTGTCCCACATGGTAAATAGATAGTGTGAGGATTTAGATAAACCATATCATGAGGAAAAGGACTCCTTTGTTAGAATATGGAAGCACCCTCCAGAGGCTGAATTAAGAACAGTTTTGGGAAGAAGGATCCATTTGAGAAAGGAGGTCTGTACAAATGGATTTTGACATACACATTCGTATTTATCTTTCCCTTGGGGCTTTCTTACTTTCTTACTGGCCCCATCAAATCCAGCTCTCTCATGAAGAAAAATCCCTTTCCTTTTCTGCTTTTCTTATTATAACTAAATTAACCTGAGGGGACAAAAATGTTATAATTACATAACTGAAAAAATAAAAAACATTAAATGTATTAATGTCTTTTTCCAAAGTCTTAGTTTTAATGAGGCTCAAATCTTCCTTTATTGAGATTGTGCACCTCTCCTCCTTATTGTGCCTGTAGCATATTACTTCCCCTATCATAACACTGATCATGCTCTTTTATAATTGTGTTTGTCTGTTTTTCCTTCCTCCTGCACACTTCCTTTTTCAAATTTGCATTCCCAAGATCTAGTATGATGCTTATTAAATAAGTACACATAGTTGCTTAATATATATTTTTTTCACTCATTACACTTGAATTCTTTCCCTTGTAGAGCTATAGTCAGTTAGGCTAGATTTCTCAGAAATACAGACCTGATTTTAAAAAAGAGCTCTTATTCTTTACTCACAGGCAATCTAACAGTATTTTTAACTCTAACTTTGAGAATGATCCCACTTACTGAGAGGAGACAGCTAAGAGTCGGGTCTCACGTTCGAAGCCCTGTTGTGTTCTAGGCCCTTTAATTCTAACATTTATTTCTGTTGCAGGTGATTTAACTGAGGTTTGGAAATTTAAGTGGCTTTCTCAGGATTTTATAGCTATTGTGCAATCAAGCTGGAATTTGCCTTACTCCAAAATCTTTTGCTATTGGTTGTTACTATCTCTGAAGGAAGGTCAGACATAGGATCATAATGTGCAAAATATTAGCATTTTGTTTTCTATCTCTTAGTTTAGCATTGAGTGGTTTTGTTTTGTTTTTAGATAATTAATGTACACAAAATTCTCCCTTTTAAAGTACAGCAGATCCTTGAATAATGACATTTCATTCACTGCTGTTTCATTTTAACATTGATGAGATGCTGTAGGAACTTAATTCATATTTATATCAATAAGCCTATAGTGAAGTTGATTCCATTATATGTTGTTTCAACACAATTCTAAGAACCTATAAAAATATTAGGTGAGGCTGTACTGTACACAATTTCAATGTGTTTTAATACATTCATAATGTTGTATCAGCATCACCACTAATTCCAGAACATTTTTGTCACTTTAAAAAGAAATACTGTGCCCACTAACTTTCATTCTTCATTGCCTCCTCCACCTAGTCCCTGGAAACTACTAATCTAATTTGTCTCTTTGGATTTGTCTTTTGAGGACATTTCCTATAAATTAAGTCATATAATATGTGGCTTTTTATGTATGGCTTTTTTTACTTAAAATAATGTTTTCAAGGTTTGTCCATATTGTAGCATGTACCAGTACACTTGACCCTTGAACAATGTGGGAGTTAGGGGTGCTTACCTCAGGCAGTCAAAAATCCACATACAACTTTTGACTCCCTAAAATATAAGTACTAATAGCCTACTATACAAGAAGCCTTACTTACTACTAACATAAAAAGTTGATTAACACATTTTGTACATTATATATATTATATACTGTATTCTTACAATAAAGTAAGCTAGAGAAAAGAAAATGATAAGGAAGAGAAAATACATTTATAGTATTTTCTAAACTAAACTTAAAGGTATTTATTGAAAAATATTCATGTAGAAGTGGACCCGCATAGTTCAAACCTGTGTTGTTCAAGGGTCAGCTGTATTTTATTTCTGTTTATGGCTGAATTACATTCCATAAGTGGTATGGGTATACCACTTATTGTCTGTCTTTTGTATTACTGGTATAATTGTCCTAGTGGGTGTAGAATGGCATTTCATTGTGGCTTTGGTGTGCAGTTCTCTACATATCTTGTGATACTGAACATCATTTCTTATGCTGTTGGTCATTTGTTTATCTTCTTGGGAGAAATATCTATTCAAATCCTTTTCCCATTTTAAATCGGTTTTTTGTCTTTATTGAGTTGTAAATTGTAATTATTACTGAGTTTTAAAATATATATTCTGGCTATGAAACCCTTATTAAATATATGATTTCCAAATATTTGTTCCCATGCTATACATTGTCATTTCACTTTCTTGTTAGTGTCTTTTGGTGCACAAAAGTTTTAATTTTGATAGTCTAATTTATTTTTTTCTTTGCTTGTGCTTCAGTTGCCATATACCGTATAAGAAAATTGCCTAGTCCAAGGTCATGAAGATGTCCACCTATTTTCTTTTAAGAGCTTTATAGTTTTCACTCTCATATTTAGGTCTCTGGCCTATTTTAATTTTTGTTTATGGGTATCTAGTTGTCTAAGCACCATTTCTTAACTATTCTTTCCCTACTGAGTCATTTTATACCTTTTTCAAAAATCATTTGACCATAACATAAACTCAATAACAAAACAAAACAAAACAAATAGCTTAATTAACTAAAAGTAACAAACAAAACTCATGGATATAGTCAATAATTTAGTGGTTACCTAAGGTGGGAGGGGGGGAATGGGGAAGTAGTGAGAGGGCATCACATAAATATATGGTGAAGGAAAGAGCTGATTCTGGGTGGTGAGCACATAATGCAATGCATTGACAAAGTACTGTAGAATTGTACACCTGGAACCTATGCAATTTTTACCAACCAATGTCACCCCAATAAATTTAACACTTAAAAATATGGGCAAAGAACTTGAATACATATTTTTCCAAAGAAGATACATAAATGACCAATAGCATATGATAAGATCCTCAACATCACTAATCATTAGAGAAGTACAAATCAGAACCACAATGAGATAGCAATAATTTCACACCCATAAAAATGGCCACTATAGAAAGAAAATAACAACTGTTGGCAAGGATGTGGAAAAATTGGAACCCTGGTATGATGTTAATGGAACTGAAAAATGGCATAACCACTATGAAAAACAATATGGAGTTTCTTTTTTAAATGAAAAATACAATTGCCATATAATCCAGAAATTCCACTTCTGGATATAAATCCAAAAGAATTGAAAGCAAGATCTTAAAGAGATATCTGCATACCCATATTCATCACAATAGTCAAGAGGTGAAACAACCCAAATGTCCCATCAGTGAATGAATGGATTAAAAAAAAAGGTATTAGGGAAATGCAAATTAAAACCACAATGAGATATGACTTCACAGCTGTTAGAATGGCTATAATCAACAAGACAAGGAATAACAAGTGCTGGAGAGGATGTGGACAAAAAGGAACCCTCATATACTGCTGGTGGGAATGCAAATTGGTACAACCACTGTAGAAGGCAATGTGAAGATTCCTCAAAAAAGTCGGAATGGAATTGCCGTATGGTATGACCCAACAATCCCTCTCCTGGGTATCTACCCAAAAAAGCTGAAAACCTTAATCCACAAAGATACATGTACCCCGATATTCATTGCAGCCCTGTTCACGGTGGCCAAGTCATGGAATCAACCAAAGTGTCCTCTGATAGATTACTGGATAAAGAAGTTGTGGTACATTTATACAATGGAATACTGCTCAGCAATAAGAAAAGATGAAATACAGCAATTTGTGACAACATGGATAGACCTTGAAAACATCTTATTAAGTGAAATAAGTCAGAATGAAAGAATCAAGAAACATATGACCTCACTTATAGGTGGAATATAAAACTGAAAGGAACAAAGAAACAAAGACTCATGGACACAGTCAGTAGTATAGTGGTTCCCTGAGGGTAAGGGGGGAGGTGGGTGGGAGAGATGGGTTGGGGGGAGTAGGGAGGGGAAATCAAACACACGGTGATGGAAAGTGAGCTGATTCTGGGTGGTGAGCACATAATGCGATATATAGACAGTGTAATGTAGAATTGTACACCTGGAAACAATGTCATTGATATCAATTAATGTCACCCCAATAAATGTAACAACAACAACAAAAAGATATATACATACTTGTACAATGGAATATTATTCACCTTTAAAAAGGAAGGAAATGCTATCATATACTTCAACATGAATGAACTTGAAGATATTATGCTAAGTGAGATAAGCCAATCACAAAATGACAAAAATTGTATGACTCTAGATGTCTAAAGTGGTCAAACTTATATAAACAGAAAATAAAATGGTGTTTGCCAGGAACTGGATGGTAGAAACAGATAGGTGTTGTGTTGTTCAATGGATATAAAATTTCAGATTTGCAAGATGAAAAAGTTCTAAAGCTTCACTACTAAACTGTATATTTCAAAATAGTTAAGATAGTAAATTTTATGATTTTTTTAACCACAATTAAAAAAAATTAAATCGGGAAAGCCGGGACGGCTCAGCGGGTTGAGCGCTCGCTTTGAGGCCATGAGGACCGAGGATCGAATCCTGGCTCCGGCCCAGGC